>JAMKCH010033698.1:0-48591 GCA_023653785.1 Ophioderma brevispina
GTCATGAGTTAGTTACAAGAAAATGAGTCTTTCACGGCGATAGTGGGTTAGATATTCTTTCAACAAGAGTTAGAGCTTCTTCTCCACAGCTCCTAAGAAGTTAGAGTTTCGATGCAGAGGTTTTAATTCAAGAAGAGAATATTCTTACTCCGCATCTTTTCAGGAGTACAGTTGTTTACAGTCTGCCTAACCGATCGCCTGGCTGTTACCGTGGTTATTCTGTTAAGTGCTTCTACCGTTCTTCCGTCGAGATTACCGTCGGGCCGTCACCATTGTTCTCCGATTGTAAACGCTTCTACTTTCCTCCGTAAAACCAACCGTTCTTTCATTTCTATCCACCATCGGGCCGTTGTCTACCATCTTTAACCGTTCATTCTCCGTCCTCCTACAATCTAGTCAAGCGTCTAGCCATCGCCGTGCCTTCAGAAATGTTCCTCCTCTCCCTTCACTCATCTCGTACCAGAAGGTGAAGATTCCGTGTTCTTTTCTTCTAGACGCCGCTCGCCTTCCAAAGGTTTTAGTTTAGTATGCAAGTCGTCGGAGAGATATTCCTCTGATAAGTAGTTAGCGTTCTCCGTACAGAAGATAGCTCTATCGTTAAGAATTCTTCTCCACTCCGCCTAGAGGGTTTCATTCAAGTAACAAGAAAAGAATCAATGATTTCTCGTAGCCTATTTATGTAAGTTTTAGAGGCTCCTTCGGAGAGTTCTTCACGTCGGGATCCAAGTTCATGATCAGAGGAATATTTCTGGATCAAGACATAGTGAATGACTTTTTCATATCTTCATACTAAAGATCCAGATCCGACTATTGTTTATTAGAAGGCAGTTTTCTACTCCGACGTAACATTCTCTGGCAATCACAAAATGACATTGCGTCTTTTAGTGGCTCTTTTATAAGGAGTTCAAGTTAATGATGTGTCTAATGATTTTTCGAAATCAAGACGTAAGATGAGGATGATTTCTTTCAATGTAGTGGTAAGAAAACTAATAGCTTGCGGTAAAAGTTTATGTCTGCCTCCAAGGATGTGCGGAAACTTAAAGTATATTATGTTGACAATATCTTTAGAAGTAAACTATCCGGAAGTGGTTTATTCTTCTCATGACTCATTTCTTATGATTCATCAAACTGATGATCCTACCTCAGGGACAGCTACTCTTCCTATTGCAGTTCAAGCTGAGATTACTGAGACGACTCAACCACTATTGGCTAATGTTACTCCACTCATTGCACATCTTAGTCAAGGCATTTCCAGTCTAGAGCACCCTGGTGAAAGTTTGGGTCAAAGATTCTGATTTGGTAGAGGATACCAAACTGTGAAAGATTTCCCAGATTTGTGGTGCGCTGATTCCGTAGTGGTCGGCTTCTTTCTATGAAAAACTTACCTATTTCCTAAGTTTCCTGTTTCTGCTCCGTCGCTTGTTTTTTGGGTTGCATCGAGGTTTGAAATTGATTCGACTATTCTTCAAGATAATTAGTCTACAGGTTTCGGCTCAGCGGCTAAACTGTACATTGACAGTTGGTGAAGCCTCTTCCTTCCGTGCTGATTCTCTGAAGACTATTGATGATTTCCAGAAGTCTATTTGGAAAAGTTATCAAAAGAACTTCCCCTTCTCAGATGGATTCCGAGTCTTCCATACATGTTGAGGAAGATTCGAGTCCTTCAAAGTTCCTTTGGGTCCCACTCCTTTGCTGGATATATAAGTCTGATGAGAAGACGTTACGTTAGCCGAGTCCGATGCCATCAGCTGGGGTTTGAGATGGTTCTTCCGTATCATATGGAAAGCCATGGGGATAATTCAAGCAGAGACCATGCCCATCAGCTGGAGTTGAAGATTGTTCTTCTACGTATAATAGGGAGTAGATTCATTGAATGAATGTACGATGGTCACTTCGACATTTGTACAGATTGCCCATGATTGTCATTTGAGTACATCGAGTGTATCCTTACTGTCTAAAAGTCATCTTAACAGTTTTGTTGGAGCCTCTTGTGGAGCTTTCTTAAGAAGCTATTGAGTAGAGATATTCGTTTTCTATGACAGATTTTCATCAAGTTCCTGCAGATCCTTTTCAAAGTTTGCTCTCGGAAGACAGAATGCTTTGATGCGTGTGAACCGTACCGCCAAAGAGGTTCTCTTGAATTCTCATGAGAAAAGATCTTTTTGGAGGTCAGTGATCTTACTTAACTTCTCAGAAGAGAATCGTGTCAAGCTGTAGATCAAGCTGTTCAAGAAATTAAACCACTTGGAAGTCGAAGGTTTCTTCAGACTTAAACCTTTTTTATTATGCTCCAGAGAAGGGTCTTCCACTGTTCTATATTCCGCCAACCCGAGAAAACGGAGGTTCTTTTTCGGAAGTCGATTTACAACTATTTAGGCAGCAAAATTCAACTAGAGGCGCCAGACAGTATAGAAGTTATTCCTTCTATCCCAGTCTTAGAGGCACCTGATGTGCACAGTAAGTGAGGAAGGTTTCAACTGATTCCTACATACCTCTGACCCCAGTGGGGGGCGTCTAAAGCCTTTATTCCCGGCGTAGCGGTCGATTTCCTCAGATCATCGTTGCTGCCAGACTTTCTCAGAAGTTTTAGCCATTCAGAGTTTTACCACTCATCAGATTTTGTTCTATCTGCCCTTCCCAACAGAGCTTCAAGGCTATGACTCTAGAATGAAGTGAAGGAGTTTATTTGGGAAAAAGGAAAAGTCTTTTCCAATTTAAATCTATGGAAGGGTTCTACTCACCTAGATCCGAAGGAACAGGAGATCTCCTAACCAATCTCTTCAACTTACACTCCCTGTACAGATTTTCGTCCGAGACTTTTCATAATGAAAACTCCATTCAGCTGTTTATCTAGTTGTTTTTCTTAGGGCTGTTTCGAAGACAACGTTAGACTTTAAGTAATTCTTTCATCTTGTTCCTGTTTTTTCATCATAAACTATGGCTTCGCTTCCAATTCGGCAACCAGTCTTACCAGTTTTCGAGTTCTGAACATTCGGTCTTTCTACTGCTCCCTTACCTTTACAAGATTAGTAGAAACACGGCATCACATCTGAGAAGGAGGGGTTCCCGATATTCGTCTATTTCGACGACTGCGTGATTGTAGCACCAAACAATTCCTAGTCTGATATTAGTTAACTTGATTATAATGATGGTGAAGGAACTGGGTTCCATGACTAACTTAAGGATTTCCTAACCGCTTCCCGAGTCTGAAGCTGAAGTTTCTTGGAGCCATCTTAGATCTGATGAAATTCACAGCTTTTCCAACTGAAGAGAGATGCAAAATTTTTAGATTGCATCCTGCTCATTATGAAGAGAAGTTCACTCCAGCTCATCTATGGTTTCTGCTGCTTAGGATTGAGGGACTTGGTAGACGTTTCCCCTTCTGCAGATTGTGGTCGGAACTTTTCCCAGCTACACCTTCGGAGTTTCTACTAGACTACTTGTCAGGACCTATATCCCCAGATCCTTTGTAATCTATTTTGTGGATGTATTTCGATGGTTAGCAACTCTAAGGTCCGTATGGTGAAGGTAATTCAAGAACTTCCACACCCAGTCATATTTACGACAGTTTCGAAGACAGGTTAGAAAGCATGGCATTAAGGTCCCACAAATTAATGAGTGTGGTCGAATATTAAGAAAGCTCCACTTATATACTAAGAGTTGCTAGCTATGTTACACTTTAAGCCGATTCAAAGAGACGTTTCTGGAAAAAAAAAAAAAAAAATTCCCGTGAAAATCAGATCAGATTTATTCCACTGTAGTTTGCCTAACGTTAACCACAAGAAGGAACAGAGTATCTCATGTGTGACTAGGATTACCGCCACCTCACTTGGGGCCAGAATCATTTTATTACCATGAAGGCGGAACATATCTCCCTGGAGTTATCAACTATTCGCCGACAGTTTTTTCCAGGGGAAAGTCAGCCAAAAGGATAGCTTACTCGGAATCTACTTGAGTGCATTTCAACAGTCCTATTTACCAGATGATTTTTTCTAGATTACACATCCAAGGCAATCTGTTTGCAAGCATGACTATTTCTAACTTCCAACATACTGAAAGTATTAAAAAATGTGGCTGCGGACAGAAAGCTTGGGTGAGATACTGGCTTTATTATAAGTTGGGTCAATCTTATTGCCTAAAATTTCTGGCACAAGTTTTAGTCAATCAAGGTACACATGCATGATGCTGCTTATAGCCCCTTTTTGGTCACTTAATGTTTGAATTTTTAAGGCTGGTCAGTTTATTGGAGGATCATCCTAGAGGATTCCTGGAAGGCAAACCTGCTGGTAAATAGGAAATCGGATAGAGTGACGCTTCTAGGAATAAATATATATATTTGACTGTGTAGCCTATCTCAAGCCGCGCCTTCTAATGCAAGGATTCTTCAGTAGAGCTGCCTCCTTTGCAGCAGATGCTAGAAGGAAGTCCACCTCCATATCTACTATAGTAGACTTCGTCGCTTCTACGTCTGGTGAAGACATTCTAAGTTGATCCACATAAAGCTTCTGTTGGCGACGTGACTAAATCGACTCGGATCTAGCGTGTACATCGCCATCTGGCTCGAAGTCATCGGTACTTCACCATCTGGCAAAAATATTAAATGAAATGAAAGGGCGCTATTTATGTTTGAGAACATACACAAATAAGATATCTTATTTTCTATGTTTGAGAATACATAACAACCGCCGGACCTCGTGATCTGGATTGGTTTTGTCGCAGTTTTCAACTTTTTAGGGTCGTACGGTTGCCAACTTTAATGCACGTACTTGGATTCGATGCAAACGTGGTTCACGGATCGGCTCTTTCTTCGGCAGTGGTAAAGTGTTTCTGGATGTATGCTAGCCAAAACACAATCACTCGATTTTATCCGCGCCTAACAGTTCTTCAAGAGCTTCCTAGCGTTACCGGTGATTCTGAGAATAAACATCGGTGTCCATTCGGAGCACTTCGAGATTTTTACCCCTCTCTACCATCTTAGAAAATCTATTGATTCCTCAATTTCGGGACCACTTTTCATCACTTACCCTTAAAGCCGCCAGCAACAAAACATTATCACGCTGGGTCACTTTCCTCGATCATCATCCTGACGCTTTTTAAAGTGAAAGCCTCATCACTGGTCAGTAACATCGCCAGTATCCTGCATGCTTATGACATTTGAAGGTAGGCAACATCTTGGGTTTTTTCAATTAGGAGTTAACATTACTGGCATTATTGAAGCAGCAGGATGGAGGACGTCATACAAAGTTCCAGAATGTTTGTATGATAAGACGTTCCTTACTATTTTAAAATTTGTGTACCCAAAACCATCCTGTCAGCAACAGCCAGATCAGAGGAAAGATGCTAATCATCATTAACACATTATGCGCATTAAGGTGAGGGAATGCCGGTATATATATATACACTTGTATATGCTTCGACATAAGGTGCTATATGCTATCTTGATATATGTATGGGATGTACTTGGGGCAAATTATTTCAGCTTTCCATATAATCACATGGCGGTGAAACCCCTTAGCAAGTTTTTTTGTTAGAACACGCTCCACTTCCTCCACCTAGTGGACCAGTTGGAAGTCAGCACTAGTTGGATCAATTTCGGTAATTATAAAATGGATAAAATATAATCTACTCACCAAAGTTGGTGAGATTGTTCTATTTTATCCTGTAACGTTACGAAATTGAGTTCCAACTAGTAACCCTCATCCAGGCCCTTCCCCGCAAGTGGAGCCTTGGGGAAGGTACAAAAATGACAAGGATTCATGATGCCAGTGGCGATAGTGATCGGCGTACCGATGCTAGCGTGGTATCGCTACTAGGCATGGGCGCACCCAAATTTTTAATGTGGCATAGGGTGTCTGATGGCTTTTTTGAGCACAAAAAATGCACTATTTGGGATCATTCGTAGTAATAACCTGGTATAAAATGGAACAATCTCACAACTTTGGTGATTATAGTAAGGAGCGTAACGAAAATACCAAAAAACTTACCCTATCTGTGACGTTGCGTTATAGTTGTGTAATCGTCCTTCAGGTGACTAGTAGGGCACAGTTTATATTGAAAATATCACGTTTTGTCGTGCAATTTTCCCACTACCTCCTCGATTGTTTTTTTTGTTCCATAGATATTCTTCTACATTTTTTGGAAGATAACTTCACGTGAAAAGGTACTTTGTAGTGTAGTTTTAGGCACTGTTCGGCGACCGAACGAACACCATTTTTGTTTTTGTAAACATGACCTCTGGTACAAGTTCCCGGATGGAAGGGCACCGAATTATGAGATGCATTTCAGGGCTTGTGCAAATGGTCTATCAAGAGTGCTCTAATATTAATTTCTCGATCATTAGAAGTTCCTTGCCAACTTGGTGACTTTTGTTCGCACTGTAACGATAAGCAACAGATTTGCCAACCTGCAGAAAAAGCTGTCAGTCTTACACCCTCACATGCAAACCTTTTTTCCATTGTCTACAGTCAAGTTGATTATCACCTCATCGGAAGATAAAATCTTACCACAAGTAGTCATCAAACAGAATCTAAACTTGATCCAAAGAAACATCCTAGTCCTGGTGAAAGGAAATTCTTAAATTGAAAGCCAACACCATGCTGGCCAGAGAATTACCCACACCCATGATACACCCAGTCCAGAATAATCTTCAAGATTTGATGAGTCATGGCCTACTAGTGAGAGGCCATCAATATAGAGAGCCCAAGAAGTATCGAAACAATGTTGGTGCCAATTTGAGTATCAAAGATTATTTGAATTAAATGAAAAAAAAGAAAATTCCTGATGCACACCAGAATTGATAAGTAAATGGCCATGGCCCGATCGCTAATAGCCTTTGTCCCTAGAACTCCAGATTTTAACGGAAGTGGTCAAAATTTTGGGTTTATCGAAGAAAGCACTATCTCATTTACCTGTGAAATTTTAGGGCATGGTTTATGTTTGGTATGTTATGAGCGAAAAATATGCCCAATTTTGGTGAACTAATATTAAGTTTACACGGTACTCTATGGGCCTAAAAAAAATACGTTAGTGGCTCTAGATCAAAACAGATATTAAATATCGGCTGAAACTACAGATAGAATGGCCTCCTCCATCCTATCAATATGAAAACTTCATTAGTACTAATCGGACCATCCCATTTGATTTCCGCAAAATTGTATTTTTTGATAATTGAAAAATTTTGAAGCTTAAAGTGCTTGTCAATTTTAGGCATTATGGTGTTCTCACTTTGATAATACGAGCCTAGCACTTGCATACACTCACCGTCAAGTTTCAGGGAAATAAATTTTCGTTTTTTGATGGTGAACTAAATCATGCATTAATTATTGCAACGTCCCTTATACTACTATGCCAATTATGATGGTAATCTTTAAAATGGCAGTTTTGTCCTATCTTTGGAAGAATGAATTTAAAGGCTGAAAGTTTCGGCCGGCAATGAGGAAAAACATGGGCTTTTCATTCTTGATACTACTTCCAAGTAAGGCAGGGTAAATGTACTTTTTTCAGCTGCCCACCATTGGTCTCAGGTACAGGTCCACAGATTATGTTGAATGCTTGACGGAGGCAAGGATTACAACAAGGTTTGGTGTTCAACTACTGGAAAGTGTGATATTTCACGATCTACAGGTTATATTGGAAGGTAATAAGGTACATCCACAACTTTAATAAGCTTTATTTTACTTTTGATGCATACACAATAATTCCAAAAACAAATTGTGGGAGGGAAAAGAAAGCATGATAATATGGTTACGTTATTAGCCTTTGGTGCTAGAAGTCCCTGGTTCTATTCCTTGCTGAGATTAAATCAGGTCTTAAGGATTTATCTATAAAGGGAGCTATTGCTAAAAAAAATTCAAATTCAATTAAAACTCTCCACCTTGGTTCAGTTGGAATTGGGCAACTGAACTGTGATAATACTAATCTTTGGAGGGGACATGTTAAGCCATAGGTTCCCATGTACAGAGAGCCCTACATGTACATGAATATCACAGTCAGTTTTCAGAGTGTGGATTACACCTGACTTGTCCCACACATCACAGTAAAATGGACCAAATGGAAATAAGTTATGACACAAGAGGCTTTGGCTATCCAGGGCATTGTCCAAATAAATCAATTCAAAAACAAATAAGGTCTTGTGATCCCACAAAAACCCTAATATTAACACAAATAAAACCCCTGACTTTTACATTTATTAGTCCCACAAAGCATACTTAATTGAGGAAATTGTTATAAGATCATTAAATGAAACATTTTATCCCTAAGTACTGACATGCATTTATTACAGTAAAGTATAAGCAACTACATTATTGATTGGTTCAAAAACCCTATGATGTGGCTAGAACACTCCTTTTTGGATGCCATATCATATTTGCATGTAAAAATTAAAGTGCCTGTTATCTTCAATGTTTACATCCATTATTGCGATTGACACAAAATTAACCCAACCACAAATTGAGGGTTGTAGCCATACACAAGCATTATCTCGCCTAGTACAAGATTACACAGATTTTAGGTGCTTCTAATGATTGTGGTTGTGTGCCTGCCTCGGAAAGGTATATTCCCACTAAATCACTTTTAATAGACATCATTTTTTTCATTTGTTTAAAAATAATAGGTGAGATTCCTCGGGTATTCATTCCTCCAAAAACAATCTTTATTTACCTCCAAGACCCAGGGTAGCAAACCAGGACCCTTCATCATCATCCATTGGAGGATGGGGTAGTGATGACAAATCTACAGATGTGGAGTATTGGAAATCATCCTTACCTAGCAAGGATTCATCTCCAAAGGGACCATTTAGCGAAGTGGTTACAGACTCTATCATAATATGAATGCCAGAAGAAGGTCATAATGTTATGTTGTCATAGTGCTTTCATTCTTCTGAGTCCGTGAGTCAGTGTGTATGAATTAGGCGCGCCAGCAAGAAAAATCGCGTAGCGTTGATTCAAAAGCGGAGACGATGCATCCGCGCGTATAAAGGAGGTGGTGAGAAAATATACCACGAAAGGGCCAAATGTCTGAACGTAGTTGACGTCCACTGACTTGAGGAAGATCAATGGAAATTTTGCTTTTAAGTGGATTGGATGGATCAAGGTTCATACTTGGTTTGCTTATACATTGAGATAAGGGACTTTGTGGGATAACAGTGAGGTCAAAGGGTTCATTCAGGGTCACTTTGATGGGTCAGGATTCTATTGCTCTCCACTTATTCTTTGATACCATCATTGGGAACAACTTTTTGGGACTGTTATCCTATTTAATTTATAGAAATTGATAGGAAAATGGCTTGATACAGGAAGAGTCCCCACTTCCTCAGAAAATAGAAAGGTTTTCTAACTTGAAAAACCTGAAAAAGGTACAAAATTTGGGAAACAGCGAAAATTAGCTGAAAAAAAAAAACAAATTGGACAAACGCATTGGAAAAACCTGGAAATGCAGATTAAAATTCGGTGAGAAGTTTAAACCCTCCACTTTATGTTCCTGCTTACTCTTTACACTTGACTGATGAACTTCATTCTTGATCAACAAATCACTTGCCCAAAACTTCTGGAGCAGGGTTATAGGCTCATCTTGGACCAAGTGTTTGGCACACTTTTCTTACCGTAAGTAAAATCCGTCCCCCTCTCCCCCGGAACAAGTTGAAATCTGAAATTGTGTTACAGTGCGCCTAACCGTACTCCACATTGACGGTGGGGAAGGGGGAGGTTTCAGGGATTAGGCCAGTCTTCAACGATACCAAAAAGTTCAATTTCGTCCTCCAAATGGGGGCCGAATTAGGTCAATGTAAAAGAGCTGATTTCCACAAGTGTGCCAACTACTTTTGACAAAGATTGGTGCGTGAAGTCGAAAAAAATGTTAATTCCTTTTTTGTCCATAAAAGTAAAAGGGATAAAGATATCAACACCAAAATTTGGCACAATACACACAAGAAAACTACTTTGATATCCTATTTAAAATGTATATATCCTTTCGGCTTAGGGACAGGTCCAAATATCAATTTAATGCATTTTGGGCCTATATGACCGATATGAGCACGAATATTACTTTAATAACATAAATCAAAAGCCAAACTTTGTGCATGATCTTTACAATATCTAATAGTAAAAATAAACCACATCACACAAAAACACGCAATGAGTGGGGCTCGACCCACGATACAAGGTTTCATTAGATTACGATCGACATCATTACCGCAACCACTCATCTTAACTGTATCGATTACGTGACTTCGTAACATATATTTCTAAATTTTTGTCGAAAGCAGTAAATCTTTTATTTCGTTGTTTTAGTGTTAAAATTTTATAATTGAGTAGATTCAACGATAATCCATACGATTGTGGCAATTGCACGTGAAAAATAGCTCTAAATCGTAAACTGCGGGCGATATGGGCCAATATAATCGAAAATAAGGTGGTACTCCTATTCTTTATATTGTTGTCATATCGAGAAGCTGCATTGATTACCACAATGACTACCGTGGATTATCGCTTTTTATCCATTTATGACGCTAAAATGTGTCTTTACTTGGTCGATTTCAGTATAAATAGGTAGCCCATTGAAAAACAGGAGTAGACTATCGTAATAGCGTTGCATTGGATTAAGATCTCATCACCTCCTCCTCCCCTCCTCCCCCCCCCCTCCCCCCACTCCTCCTCCTCCTCCTCCACTCTTCCTCCTTTCCTCTCCTCCTCCTCCCCATCATCGTAATCGGGTTATCTGTAAGATTTCATTTTTTTTTCATTTTTTGATTTTCCTGACATTATGGTTTGAATTAATGCAACTTGAACATGTGGTGTTGTTCCATTTTCCCATGGCTAATAATTTTTTATAATGGAATGCTTTAACATCTAGCCAGCATTTTACTTATTTTTTGGACATGGACTACGTTAGAATCGACATTTTGTTATTTGTACGGTAGTCACGGGTAGACATGTTATTAGATAGAATAAACCATATTACGCCGATCTCATCAACATCCCCACGACCACATGCCGCGCATATCGACCACCCCCCTCTCACTATAATATAGATATATAATATATATATATATAGATATGCTATATATATTATTATATATAATCCCCGTTTAGGTTAAAACAATCCAATAGGAAAATTGCTCAACCATTTAAGTGACTGTATAGTGGTTTAAGACTTGAAATATTCTATCTACTTCATAATGTTCAATTACATGTATCATTATCACGTCTACATTTACTATGTCTTGTTTCAATTGTCTTTATGTATCCTTTTTTCACTTGTTTATCATGTCTAGTCTGATATCCCCTGGTACAAAGTTGAAATCTGAAATTTTGTTACAGTGCGCCTAACAGCACTCAACATTGAACGGTGGGGAAGGGGGAGGTTTCAGGGATTAGCAAAAGGCTTCAAGCTTGAATACCACCAAAAGTTCAATTTCGTACCTTCAAAAATGGCCGAATTATGTCATGTAAAAGAGCTGATTTCCACAATGTGTGCCAACGACTTTTTGGGACAAGATTGTGTGCGTGAAGTCGAAAAAATCGTATAAATTCCGTTTTTTGGCATAAAAAGAAAACGGATAAAAATCAACACCAAATTTTGGTCAAACAAAAAAATTTACACACAAGAAAACTACTTTGTATCCGTTTTAAAATGTATATTCCTTTTCGGCTTGGGCAGGTCCACAAATAATCATTTAATGATTTGAGGCCCTATATGACCGCTATGAGCCCGAAATGAATTACGTTATCCCATAAATCAAAAGCTATACTTTGTGTGCTGATTCTTCTTACAATATCTAATATTAAAAATAAACCACACACACAAAAAACAACGCAAGAGTGGGACTCGAACTCCCGATACAGGTTTCACTTAGATTACGAGTCCACATCATTACCGCTAAGCCACTCAGCTTAACTGTATTGATTACGTGACTTCTTAACATATATTGCTAAATGTTTGTCGAAGGCAGTCCTCTTTAGTTCGTTGTTTTAGTGTATAAAACTTTATAATTGAGTAGATTACAACGATAATCCATACTATTGTGCAATTTTCACAGTGAAATAATTGCTCTCAACTCGGAAACCGCGCGATATGCAATATAATAAAAATAAGGTTTTACTCTCTACTTTTTTTAAATATTGTTGGCATATCGAGAAGCTGCATTGATTACCACAATGAATACCGTGGATATCGCTCTTTTAGTCTCATTGATGCACGCTAAAATGTGGTCTTACATGCGATATTTCAGTATTAATAGGTCAGCGCTTGAAAAACAGGAGTATACTAGCGAATACGGCGTTGCATTGGAATAAGATCTCATCACCTCCTCCTTACCTCCTCCTCCTCCTCCTCCTCCCCCCACTCCTCCTCCTCCTCCTCCACTCTTCCTCCTTCTCCTTCTCCTCCCACTGTATAATTGTATTAAAAAAAATATGTAATATTTCATTTTTTTTTTCATGTTTTGATTTTCACTGACATTATGGTTTTGAAAAGTAATTCAACTTGAACATTGTTGTTATAAAGTGTTATTTTTAAAAATATTAATTAATTTTTTATAATAGGAATGCTTTTCTCTAGAGGATTCTTGAGCTTATTTTTGGGACATTGACTACGTTGAGACATCTACATTTGTATTTGTTAACTGTAGTCACGGGGTAGACATGTTATTACGAAAGATAACCATATTACGCCGATCTCATCAACATCCACGCAGACACAATGCACGCGCATATCGACCAACACCCACTGCTCATATATATATATATATATATATATATATATATAATATATATATATATAATATATAATATCTATATCCCGCAGTTAGGTAAAACCACCAAAAAATGCTCAACCTTTAAGTGGAAGCATGGTATTTGGTTTAAGACTTGAAATATTCTACTCTCATAATGGATCAAGTACATGTATCAATTTCAGTCTACATGTACTATGTCTTGTTTCAATTGTATTTATGGTAATCCTTTTTTCACTTGTTTTTATCAATGTCTGGGTCATGATATCCACTGGTACGTTTAAGGTAATTTTATCTCTTCTGCATTTGGTCTCTGAGGAGTGAGGGCTTCGGCCCTTACGAAACAGTACTGTAAGACATTATGAAGTATAATATTTTCAAGTCTTAACCAATATATATATATATATATGTTTAAATAATTATTTTAAGTTAAGTTTTAATACCATTTTGAGCTTCAGCATGGAAGAACTTTTCCCACCCTTTTAAAATTGCATGTTGTGACCTCTGTCTACTGAAGATGAGGAGCCCTCTCTGTTTGCTATAATTAACCTAACACGCCGAGAGGCAATGTGAGCCAACGAAAACGTGGAACCGGTCGGAAACTGTTTTTCGTTGCATCTGGCCGTCACAACTATTTTTGGTCGCGCAAAATGACTCGCCTTGCGCCTCATTGCATCTGGGCCGTCTTAACCGGAAATGACCGCGATGTTTCTTGTTTCACCTGGGCGTCTTCCTCGGAAAATGACGCGATGTTTTTTTCGTTCATCTGGCCGTCTTCCGGGAAAATGACGCTATGTTTTTCGTTGCATTTGGGCCGTTATGACTGGAAATGATGCATGCTTTTTTCACTGCATTTTGGACGGTTTGCCGCATAAGGCGCAATGCTTTTCATCAGCGGTGACACTGTGTACAAATGCCCATAGACAATTTTTCGATTTCGATGGTGATGCGTCACCCATTTCGATAAGCTATTTTTTTAATTATGCATAAACGTATTCATGACGAAACCGGAGCCTGACGTAGCATAAATAGCGCCACGCACGACTATGATTCTAATAGCGCCACTCACGACTGGCGAACATAAGCTAAAATTCATGCAGATCATTGTGCAGTACGCATCCATTATGTATTTAATTTTAGTTATTTATTTATTATTGACCCTGTTTTTATTGCATTCGGACGCGATGTTTCTCGTTGTATCTGGGACGTCTTCCGGTAAATGCGCGCGATGTTTTTCGTTGCTCAGGGCCGTTATTGACTTTACGCTACTTATTCCTTGGCCGGGAAAACGGCGAGATGCATGAAACCAAACTTTGGCTCTCGTTGCATCTTGGGCCGTTAAAATAAAAATAGATTGTAACTCGTTGCATTTGGGCCGTCGCCCGGCAAAACGACCCGGTCCGAGTTAGGGTTAATTGGTTATTTTAGTCCACTTACTCCTTTGATTTCATATGGTTTTGGAAGTTTCTTTCTACAAACATTCATTTCCACCCAACCAGAATAATCCAAATTTACTTTGGTTGTCTTTACTTGGTTGACTTCAAAATACGCGAATATAATACTTTGTATGCATTAATAGGTTCAAAAGGTTAAGATAGCTTGTTTGAGCATTTAAAAGTGACCTGTCGCTAAATTGTAATACTTTATACTCAAATACAGTTGTTTGAAAGAATATCACCTTTTACACCAGTCCTGAAAATCCCATGTAAATCCATTTGGAGCATTCTAAAGTTACACACCTTCAAGTACCAACCCGCACCCTTTTTTTTTCCACGCACAAATCCAATCTTGGACAAAAGTGTTGGCACCTTTTCTTACCGTACATTAAAATCGTTCCCCCTCTCCCCGGACAAGTTGAAATCCGAAATTGGTGTTCCAGTGCGCCTAACATAATCAACATGCATCGGGTGGGGAAGGGGGAGGTTTCAGGGATTATCAAAGGCTTGCAGCTTGATACCGAAAAAGTTAAATTTCGTACTTTCAAAATGGCCGAATTCTGTCAATGTAAAAGAGTCTGATTTCCACAAAGGTAGTGCCACCTAATTTTGACAAAGAATTGTAGCTGGTTAGCACCAGTTGGGGTTGCTGGCACTAGACTTGATCTAGACTGCAGTAATATTTCAAATTAAGCTACCAACCGATACGAAAAACTGAATACAGGAAATTGCAATATTAACTGTTAAAACATTTGCTTGTAACATTTAAACTGTCTAGCTGACATGAGTAGTTCTTTACTAATAATGCAGCAAAACGAATGCCATAATAATAATAATTTGTGCTTGTATTACTGGACGTAATGGAATACTAGGAATCTCCAATATGTTGAATACATACGCATGCATTTTATCAGTTTAAGCCTGTTAGGTGTATGCCCCTGCCAGAAGAATATGCAAGTTTGAACACATAGTATTTTTCTATATGAAAGTTGGGACTTCTGAGAGGTAATTGCCCCCTGCGGGTGGGGCGGGGTTTAGAACGGCCCGCGGTCCCCCCCTTACATGTTGTAAAAGGCGACTAAAGGGCAACTTGTCTGTTATCTCTGATCAGATGGGTTGTATTTAATTTAGAATTTTGTATTTTACGGTTGTAATAGTTTAAGACTTTTGTATGACTGTATTTAAGTGTCTTAAGTGTTAAAATAATATTATATTTTGTTAACTCTATAATTCTGTATCAGTTTTAACTGAAACCGTACCATTTATCAATTGACACATGTTCGGCATAGAGTATCGGACCATCTATTTACTCTGTCAATATGCCTTAATGTTTCATATTTTCTGTATGATTTATCTTGTTTTTTAAAGGGGATTATGTTTACGTGTTCTGATGTGATTATTGATTATTAGTATTTAGTATTGAATTTTTTCTTGGTACATGGATGGGTGACCAACTTTGTCATCAGTGTATGATGTGTATACCGTAATTATAATTTGGAATTGATCATTGTATCTTGTGAACTGTGTTTTTTCTATGTGAATTGTCAAGTTGTATTCAATTGGGTTATCTCATTTAACATGGAGGTGATGATCTGGTTTCATCAGGTGTATGATGTGTCTCTATTTACAATTGTTGTAATCAAATTTAATTAGTTTTTAATATTGTGGCCCTTTTTTATGTTGAATGGTTCTTTTACCTTAATGACACAATGTGACACAATTGTGGTGAGTTGTCGTTAAATTTTAATACTCACAATCAATCAACTCTGAGGGTAATTTTTTTTTTGTACAAATGAGATGTGTGTAGTCCTTGAATTTTGGGGATTTAAAAGATATTTTACTTAGATCATTATCAAGGCTATTTGGTTTTATTTGAATCTAGCAAAAAAAAAAAAAAAAAAAAAAAAAAAAAACAACCACAAGCGAAGACTAAGAATACTCGTTCTGGAGGTGTATATGTATTTCTGTATTGTTTTATTGGAAAATGGGTACGTGTTCATGTTAACTTGATACAGATTTTAAACTACTTATACGAGTAAACAAATATCATATTATTTTTAAACACTTATCTGTATATCTGGGTCATTTTTGGTTAAGTTTTGTAGATTGTTATATTCTCCCATGCCTTACATTTTTAATTTTAGTGTTAAGCAGTTTGTCCAGAATAATTTAGCATTTCAGATCCCTGTCACAACCATGGCCCTTAGTTAATTATTCTGCACAAGTCGTTAGGGGTAAAGGTTAATGTTCTTGGCCCAGTACCCCTCCCGACAGCATGCAGCTTATGTAACTTACAAAGTTTGACCTGAAGTCAGTGTGTGACATGTTTGATCCTACCAATTATCAAGTACTTTGTTTTAACAATGAACTCCACATTTGCAGTGGTAGAGGGGATCTTCTAGAGAAACAATTTATGCATGATTACAATTAACCCTTCAAAGCTAACTTTGTATCATGTGCTTATCTGTTAACCGAATAAAGCATGTAATAAAGAGTAAGTAATTGTTTCCCATTAATATAATAAATAAGGGAGCCAAGCACCATGGAGAAAGAATGATAGAAATAGAGGGTAATAAGAAAGTTTCAAAAAGTAAGTACAGGTACAAAGATTTTGATGTAAGGGCCCTAACACTTTTTACAATGTGGTAAAAAGAATGTTTTGTAAATATTTAAATCTGTGCAGATACATCCATAGATTCAGGCATTCTGAACCCAAAAGGTCGAGAGGAGGAGAGCCAAGTTCACTTTCTCCAGTCACATGAATTCTGGGGGATGTCCTCTCCATCACACAGTCTTCACACACAAACAGAGGATACCAAAAGAGAAGACGTACCAACAGATCACCTCTACAAGGGAATAGAATGGACCAGCCATCTCAACGGGTTTACTACTTCATGGAAATAGAACAGGGACATTAACTCAGCGATCAGGTGTTGGTAGAGGAGGTTTTATGCAATAATACACGTCACCAAAAGGTAATAAAAAAGGAGTAGTCTGTGGAGGATGAATAAGACATTTGGAACTAATAATAAGCGATAATGCATACAGCAGCCATTGTCTGTACTACGGTGATTAATATGAGGTCTAACCATTAGAATTGAGAAAGAATGGTTTGAAGCTGAAATTAGAAACATAAATGAGAAAAATACACCTTGCATCGAAATCAAGAATTTTTACTTAATGGTAAGTTGGGGTCTCAAAGAAAACTGCACCAGTAAGGATACCTCTCAATACTGCAGATTTGTCAATGGGTGTCAAAAATTGATGTTATAATTTAAGACTTGATCCTGCGACTTCGCAAAAATGCAGCCTAATGTGAAAGGCCCAGATCACGTCTGTGGGATGCACAAATTGGCAATTGAATTTGAATATTGATCAGCCTAGATGGGGTAATTATCAGTAACATAACATGTCTCAAATAAGTTAATGTGAAACCTTGTATAAGGCCAAGAAAAAAAGTTTGTCTTGCATACCGGTGGGTCTAAGTACGAAGTTAAAGTGGGCAGCTATGCAGTGAGCCAACTTTTGGCTGTTTTTTCTTTCGTTTAGTCATCAGGAAAAATGGGCTAAAGAAACAATAAAAAAAATTCTGCATATCTATCACTCAAAATGTCTTAAAATCACGGTAGCTCAAGCTTTTTTGGCCATAATATATATGAAACAAATGTTTGTTTCTTTGGACTAACTAAACAATAAATAAAAAGTAATTAAATGCTGCGTTGTTAACACAGAGTAAGGCACCGGGCCAAAGTTCATCAGTGTAAGTTCAGTTCTAGATGAAGCAACAGCACATTGCAAGCCAAGGCAGATAGATTACTGGAAAAAAGGTGGTCTCTCTGAAAATAAACTATTACATGTAAGTCATGGGTAGTAGGTAAATATATATCAGAAATAGAGTGGCTTATTATTCTAAAATTGACTGATCAGCATTTACATAAAACACAAAAAATAGTGTAACATACACTGTAAGTTACTGTACACGAGGAAATTTAACGAATTAGTTGTGGAATTATGTGAAAAGTGAAATGAATTAAGCCTCTTTGCAAGAAGGTGACTTCAGTGGCGTAACCAGCGGGTGGCAGAGGGGGAGACTGCCCCCCGGAAAACGAAAATGGGGACGGAGAAAGCTAAAATAATGGGACGAGAAGAAGGTAGAGAAGGGGGAAATATGGGTCTACCC
Organism: Ophioderma brevispina; assembly: GCA_023653785.1. NCBI lineage: Eukaryota > Metazoa > Echinodermata > Ophiuroidea > Amphilepidida > Ophiodermatidae > Ophioderma > Ophioderma brevispina. The sequence continues at coordinate 18,344 of JAMKCH010033698.1, forward strand.
GGCGAGCAAAGCGAGCCGGAGAAAAAAAGGGGGAAAACGTAATTGAGTTTTGCCCTCCGCTGATGCTCAGGTCTGGTTACGCGCCTGGTGACCTTACATTAGTCACATGGGTAGGATTTCAGCACTTTTTATGTACAGTGTTAAAATATTAATCAGATGCTCTGTTCTGTATCATTCAGCAAAATGCACTTACACCTAATTTAAATGTGAAAGAATCTCCCAAATTATTGCAGAGTACCAACCCTCTTCTATTTTGGCTGTAGACTTTTGGAACATAGGCCAACCTTCCGATACAAAATAAAGATGTTGCTCCCGGCAAAGATGGGACAACAGTCTAACCCAGTTGCATCCTAAATAAAACATTCACTTATGGCTTATTCATTACTGCAATTTCTTTCAGTGAATCAACCTTATTAAATGAACCTGCTGTGAGTTCAGAGGGAGTAGGGTTCTCTCCTAGCACAACCACAACAGACGAATCTCTGTATGTACCAGGAATGCTTCATGCACATGCAGGTGAGAATGTCTTTCATATGCTTTCAGAGGAGTAAGGTAATCTCTTGTGATAATCACAGGTGAAACACTGAACTGCAAGTTTTAGAAAACATGTATCTTTTCAGGGTTCACACAAGGTTTTTGAAAAAAAAAATCACACAGGCAGGTGAATTTTTACTAATCACACACCAAATTTGTAAGTCCAGGAGGATTCTTTATATACTCTGAATGCCAAGCTCACTCCAGAAGTTTATTACATAGTTAATTAAATTGGACCCTATTGATTGGACACAAACTATGTTTTGGCTCATACAGTACACTGTATGAGGCCAGTGTGTAATTGTGCTATATCTGTCTGTCTGTTCATTTTTGTAAGTACTTTTCATCCAATCTTTGATGGTTTTATATGGATCTTGGTGGGATGAATCAATGTGTTGGGACATAGGTTGTGTTCAGGAATTTGAGGTCAAAAATCATCTGGGTTGTTCAAGAATTTGAGGTCATTGGTTATCTTGGGTTGATTTGAGGTCATAGTGTAAAAGGTGAGAGTGTTTCTTGCACAGAAATAGATATATATTCACAAAAAATACTCAATGATTCATAGAGTTTCCAGGAATTTTAGGTCAAAGGTCATCTAGGTGTCATTTGAGGTCATTCTGTAAAAAGAAGTAGATGGATTTAACCAAAACTGCTCAGAATGGCCATTAGGGTACATTGGGTTATGTGATTTGTTTGGAGATAAATGATCAAAGGTTGTCTTGGGGTCATTTGATGTAATTTTTGAGAAATGTTGAAAATGCATTCCACAGAAATTGAGAAGTATTCACAAAAGGTAATGTGAATGTTCCTTGAGAAGAGGAGCTTATTAGGATGTTAGGCAATTTGAGGTCTAAGGTCATATACCATAATTTGAGGGCATTTTTGATTTGAAAAAAATCTTCATGGGATTAAATGGATATTCAATAAATGGATCTTAAGGAGTGGGTTATATAAATATGTTGTGATCAGAGCTCAGAGATTTTTTTGGTCAAAGGTCAACTTGAGGTTAGTTGTGACCGATCCAAATTATGCATGTTTATTATGCATCCTTGGCTTAAAGATACATTTTTAATGCAAAAAAAATGTTAGAGTATGAACCTTGGGTCTGTGTATTTGGAAGTGTGGATCTATAATGTTGCCCTACACTCTTTTCTGGCAGGGTGCCTACTGGAAGCTTAACATCAGAAATATGGTTTGGTTTGATTTGTTTTTAATTTACAAAGAATTATCTTCAAGATCCATGTTCTATTTTTTCACCAATTTTGCCATCTTTTTCCTTCCCCAAAATTGATCAAATAATATGTCAAATTCTATTAATCTTGATGATTTGTTTGTAAAACTTATTTTAGATAACAAAAACCAAGTAATCCATGCACAGCCAGCAACCCATAGCGCACTGAGACCAGAGGATGATATCCTTTACCAGTGGCGAGTCAGGAGACGCCTTGAGCAGGCTAGGCAGCACACACAAACAAAAGTGGCCCCTGCACAAATCCTCGGGGAACCTAGCATCCAAACTGCACAGGTAAAGGTAAATATTTGCATTCACTTTTCCTTTCATTAAAAATGAAATCATGACAAAACTTGAAGAGATAATTGATACAGGAACAAAAAAAAAAGTTAATTTTACTACTTCATTTTGTCTGCTAAGAGTAAGACTAAGAAATCAGTGTGTGTGTGTGTGGCGAGTGTGGCATGCTGTGTGCGTGCATGCGTGTGCGTGCATGCGTGTGCGTGCGCATTTTGGTTAAAAGTATCCCTGCAATTGAAACCAAATTTGGTTACAATTATGATCAGTGGGTGGAAAGGAACAAGTGGCCATAACAAGGTTGGGGTTAATGGTCATATAGACTAGGGACCAATTGGGTAAAAATGTGTTATCTTTAGCTGCAAAAGTTGTTGTTATTCTGTCTGTTCATAACCAGCACTATCAGGTGGTATGGAACCTATTTAGCAACTCTTTAAATACATATTCACGGATGAATTTTAATTGAACATGAAATGATGAATCTCAATGCATACCAACGATGAATCACTGAACATGCTGAATCATGCCATGCATGCACGCATGAGACTAAGTTAATATCTAAATTCAAGACAGTTACAAAGCCTAACTTTGGCAAATTCATGCAAGAGTTTGTGACAGAAAATTTGAAAAGGAACTTACCATGACAAGGTTTCTCCAGCTCTTTCAGGGAAATCATGACACTGTTTAAGAATACGGCCTCGTTCTTCCATGCAAAAATAATGGTATATTGCCGTGTTCAATTTGATGTAGAGAGAGCACTGCTTCAAAAAAATCATACCTTTATTCTCTAAGTTTTCTTTTGATTTGAAATGATTACCATTGTCCTTATGATTACATGTACTAGAAGATACATCATGAAAGTAAATTTTATTTGTAAATTGTCACCATGCTTTCTGCTCTTTTAACAGGAACCAAGCAGTGCAGATTCCAGGCTGGAAGAATTCAGACAACGTCTGAAGCAACAGAATATGTTATCGCAAACACAGCGGAGTGCAGCATTTCAGCTCCGCGAGGCCAGTCAATCTGTATGCCATACGGGAACAGATCCAATACCACAATCCACTTCAACACAGACAAATGGTATAGTTACAGCTAGTGGTAATCAGCCAGATACACGACGCCCACCTGTTGCTCAAAGAAAACCCCAGGGTTTACTTACTAGGTATGATGTACCAGTGAGGGACATCCCAGATGAAACTGAAGGAGAAAACACCTTGCAAGGTGTGACAACAAATGCAGAGTATGTTCCAGTAGTTGATGAAAGGGAGAGTAGGTATCTAATTGCAAGCCCACACATTGAGAGAACTAAAGCCCCAGACAAGGCTGTTCCAGTCATGCCTCACTTACATCTGGCATGTGATATTATTCCATGTAAGCTTACCAGTCAACATGTTCACAGAGATGGTGTTGAAATAAATGGATGGGAAGTGGTTTAACTCGATAGGCTCAACCTACAAGAGATTTGGATACAAAACGGGTTGGTATGGGGCAAGAGATATACCAGCAAGGTTTGCCGATCTATTCAGGACCTGAAGAAGAGCTATATCAGTTAGGAACAGATAGTAACAAGGTAGTAATTATCTAAACGCAAACACAGCAAGGGTTTTTTCACCATGATATTCAAAGTTTTACCACATGCCCATCTTAACCCAAAGAGATTCATAGAGTGCAGACAGTCCCATAACCACCCAAGACAGAGACTAGACTTTGAGGTTATGGTAACCAACATCTCCAAGAACTCTCCCATATCGACACTTGGTGTAGAGAGGAGAAGAGATGCAGATAGTTAGAGAGGTACATGAACAAGCAAAGCACCTGCCATCATCTTGCACCGTTTTTTTAGATCAGCTATAGGTCAAGTAAGTATGGGTTTAAATTTATCGGCTGTACTCAAGGATGTGTGTTTTGCCATCCCCACTAAAGGGAATATGTTTCAGGAAAAAAAGCTTTCTCAAACAACTCAGTCTTGAACTATGAAACCTTTTCTTGCTTTGCTTCATAAATGCTTTTGGAGCTCAAGTGTGAACCACAATACCTTTAAGTGTTTTTGTTTTTATTTTACAAATTACTGTGTGTACAGTTGAGTCAAGAAATTGTAACCCCAAAACTTTGATTTCCCATGAGTTCTAAGGAGCAGGACATACATTTTGGGAGTACATTCCATCCATTGTGTTTTTTGGTAAGCCCATGTTCTGAAGTCTTGGTAACAGAAACTTTGTTTAATTCTGATTTATTAGGTATATCATCTAGATTGTTTACAAGCCACCTGCACTCGCTCACCTTGTTCAGTTTGGACACCCTCCCAGTATGCCACTCACCGCCTACCCAAGTGACGCATTTTCCAAATGGTAAGTAGTCATGTGATGACTACAAAGGGACATGTGACCCCCACTTTTGCTGACATGGGTATCAATTTAGCACCTTAAAACAGAATAAACCACATGCATGAACTTTCCATGCATAAATTTTGACAATACCAACACAGAACAGAGCCACATGAATATCCTTCACAGTCTGTCCTTTTTAAAATTTTTAGGCATGGTTCTGCATAAAAGATTTTTTTTCAGCATAAAGAAATACTATGATGATATTTTCACAGAGAGGTGGACAAGGTAATTTGTGCAATATTAGATAGTTGAATTTTGGAACCTATCAGCAAATATTATACAGTAACAATTGGCTGGGTAAGTTACCTTGCAGCACATTTCTCCCAGATTAATGGCACAAATTTTGATATTTCCCATATTTAGTGCATTTGTATTACTGGTAGTCGCACGTTTGCTTTGTTCCATAAGCATCAAAAGGGGCATCACATATACAGTGATGTGGTTTTATTCTATAAGGTTACAAAATCATACCTGTGTTACGAATTACAGATTCATTCCCATCTAGAATAGCAGTGGTGAAATTATGACACTAGTTCAAAAAGATGTAATTCGATAGCCACTCATTTAATGCCATTTCAACTTATTACCAAAAGCAAAACCTATTTCAACGTTCCAAAACAAAATCAGAGCCGATGTAGCTGTTTACACTAGCTTTGAACTGCATTTGGAAGACGCAGTCAAAATTGAATTGGCATCTTTTATCATGTGAACAGGTCCTTAGAATTTGAAGAAAATGCAGTTTTAAAAGCCTTCATTTAAAAATAAATAAAATAAGAGTTGCATTGATACTTTTGTTTTAATCATATTACCATTCCTTAAACATATTCTTACAGGGAAACCCCTGACTGAAAAAAGTGACCTGACGCGCCCAGATCCACGGTGCATGCTAGTCTTCAGTCCAGTAGCTAAAAAAACAAAAAAAAAACTAGGAATTACTACCCTAATCTCATGACTGATCAAGCAGAAGGTTACTTTTAAGAAAATGCGTTTTCATCTTGACCATTTTGTACAGTAAAAGAATAGGACTTAACATTACCATGTGAAACCCATATAAAGGTTCGCCTCAAAATGAAAAACCCAATTCACACCCTTTGGAAGTGAGCAGTTTAGGTTACGACCTTTAATTTTTAGTTGATTGCTTTTTAATTAATACACCACATATTTCAATTTCTCTGAGTCTGCCTTTAAATCTATCTTTGGCTCATTGTTGTAAAGATGGCAGTGAATCAATACATCAGATGGAGATTTGGAGATGATGAGCTGTTACAAATTCTGAGACGTCGCAGGGCTGATTATGAACAGCAGCTACAGCACCTGGATCAACTGATAGAAAATGCAAACTGTTGACTTTGTGGGAATCGATTTGCTAAGCATCGTAAGTACATTTCAAGAAAATGCCCAGCATGGTCAGAATATGTCTTTTTGAATAGCCTCTGGTGGTAACTTAACAAAATAGTGTACTTGAGTGTATGTAGAGGAGCAGAGCACACTGATTAAAGGTTCAGTGTATACTTTGTGCAAATGAGGTATTTGAGTTGAAATATTTTTGTTAAACAAGCTAATACAACAATCTCTGTTGATCAAAAAGTTTATTTATCCCATTCTGTGACTCATTAAACATGGCAAAATCATTGTGTGCTGTCCAGGTTATATTTCCAGGTCTACAACGTCCAGTCAGTAGTAGAACAATACATTGGCTGAATTAATAATCTTTGCTAAAAGAAACAAATTTGGTGTGATAGCCACCAGTCCTAATGTATTTTCCAAACTAGTTTGTCCTGGTTTGTAAGATTCATGCAATACATTATGAAGCTTTATAGGAAATTGATAGCCAGGATGTATGAAATTAATCATATCCCATCATGCGAGATGAGTTATGTGGGATAATCCCTTAATTACTTGTAAGACAAACTTCTACATGTACCTTGCAATTTTATTATTAAGCTCCTCCCATTTGGAATTTGAATAGCCTGATTAGTGCTGTGCATCGATCTTTCATGCATATTCATTTGTAAGCTCATCTTGATTTGTTAGGTCACAGTTCAATTCTGCATTTTGAGGATACGTATTGGCTAAACAAGCCTTTGAACTTTGCCTTTAAAGTCAGTGGTATCTTAAAAGATACCACTGACTTTTCTTGAGGCTGTAGTGAAGGGTGTATTTTGTTGAAGTGAGTTAGGTGTTACACTTGCGTGTACATTACCTCAGATTGCTGTGTCACACTTCTCTCAGACTCAAAATAATTTTGATCACCTTGGAGTATGGAGTTGCTGCCATTTTACCAAAGTACCAAAAATATGTTGATGGATAATAGAAAATTGTTAAAGCAATAATAGCACATTTTTTTGAAGAGCACCCCAATTTTTCAAAACAAATGGTTGCGATTTTTTTCCCGGTTTCCATTGGTATCTGGCTATTTATTAAACTGTACCTGTGAATGGTTAAGCTTGAAAATGTCTATGTGTTGCAAACGAAGGAATTTTGTAATTAGAATAATTAATATCGGAGATCTCCGATAATAATTCAACGGCTGTTGGAAACAGCCTTCCAATATGAAATAACCGTGAAATAGCACCATGTACGTGTCTATGCTCATCCATTAGTTGTTTTATTGGTTCAGGAAAGTCAAGTTAGTGCCACCTCAAGAAAATGACCTCTATTTTATCATGGACGGACATAAACTTAGCATTTCCAGCTCTGGCATTAAGTACAATCTGGGATCCCAATTTTAATTACAAAATTGCTTATTTTATTTTATGATAAATACGCATTTATGAGCATTATCGTTCACAGGTATAGTTTCCTAGACAATTACCAACACAACTGTGCAAAAATATCAAATTTTGAAAATGGGGGTGCTCTTCAAAAATGTGCTGTTATTGCTTTAAGGCTACCAATGTTGTTGCAAAACCACTTGTAAATGCTGACGTAGTCAAGATTTGATATACTGGGCATAAGACTTAAAAAGAATTACTCATATTTTAGCAGTCAGGGGCTTATCTTACTGACAAATCTGAAATATAATGCACCATGTAGTCTGCCCTGTAATATTATTAACCATTAATATTCTTATTTTTTGAAGGTGGAGATAAGCATTGAATAGATTAGGCCAACAAGAATATGGACATGCTAGAAGACAGAAGATACTAACTTTGTGAAGGTAACTAATCTTGTGCTAGTGTAAAGCCATGTCACATCAGTGGTAATTCTATTGTGAATAGCTGGAGGTAATATCATGATACCTGCATGCTCTTCCATGGTGCACAGTGGATCATGGGTGGATTTTTTTTATAGCACAGGTCCTATTCACAGCCAGATTCTTACTCGCAGTGTAACCCAGTGCTTAGGGTACCGTACTCCATGTTTGGCTCTACTCCAAGGATGCATTATTGATGCAGTACCTACAACTTAGTACTTAATAAGCACACAAGCCACTGGGTGCAAACAGCTATGTTTTCTTAGCATTACCTACCTATAGTGTACTCTTCATTTGCCTGCCAGGTGACTGACAGGTACCCACATAGGCCACCAGTAGTAGAATACTTCTGTAGCTACTCGGGAGCACCTTCACAGGTACTCCTCTACCAGCTGCCTAGTAGGCAGCACTTTGGCCCATAGAGGGTGCCAATCATTCCTTTGATGTTAACCCCTTTCTGGTAAATTTCAAGCTTAGTAACATCTATATTTGAGTTCAGCATCACCAAAACCTCTATATATGACATTTTGTGTAAAACCTTTTAACAAGATGACCAAAATCTTAATAATGGATGATTTCTAAAATAATACACAGAGATCAAAGCCCATTGTGTGCATCACCCCATGCGGGAGTACCTTGCTGGGTACTCACAACGTGTGAGTAAGTTAAGGTACCACAGCTGTTTTGAAAGTCTCATTTATTATCACAAAACGAGAATGAAACAAAAAATATCAACGGCGCCACACACTTTTGACACTAATTTGGAGTCCTTTTAGCTACCTAACCACTACATCCTGTACAAAATTTGATGACATTACACTGCGGCAATATGTTTTTCATAAAAATCAGTTATACAGGCCTTTCTAATTGGTAAATAGAGCATATAGAGGGCGCTATAACATACAAATTATTACCTGTAGGCCTATATGGCAAGATTCTCCGTAATGGATTTTCCTGATTTTTGCAAGGTAATAGCTCTTGCAGTGTCCCTACTTATAATCAGTTGTCAAAATAAGAAATGTATCTGGCATAAATATTTTTGAAAAATAACCAGATGAATATTGATTGAATTGTTATGTAGTTGACTAAAAATTCATGGATGTGTGAGCTAGATGTTGAGAAATGTTCTAGTTCAATGAAATGGGTATCTATCGTGCACAGTTACACCTGCACATTAATTGAACTCATACTTTTTGTTCACATTGACAAATTACTTCATTGCTATACTGTACTTTTCATGCATAGTTTGGAATTGTTTCAGAAAGGGGGGGGCTGAACTTCAATTCAGTTACTCATATTCATAAAACATACCAATTATAAAATTGAATGGCTTTTAGGCTCATCTGATGTTTATTTCCCAATTCATGCAATATTCCCTGTATTGCCTTCAAGCCATCCAAGATAAATTATACTTGGTACACCGATAGTACGTGTTGAACTCTACCATTGTACGTAATCTGCATATTCATCATTCTGATAATGATTCATTTGCCTATTTTTGGAAACTTGTGTGATTCAGTGAAATTGGTGAAAAGGATCTTGTTAATGCAGGCTATCATTTAAAAAAGCGTCAACCCACCCCGGTCAAAGGTCATTCATAGGTCAATGTGTTGTTCCCATCCGTGACAGCAGACAACACATTCCCATTCCGGAAAACACTGTATTTTGAATCTTGTATTGGAAGTTAATCTTCCTATAACATCTTTTTGTGATTATTTTTACCTTCGTCTTTCAGTGTTTTTATGCAGTAAGACCAAGTGGGGATCTGGAGACGGGAGCAATGTTACTGTCATCTCTTGACTCAAGGAAATTCACATATTTTACTGTTTGCTGGGTCACAATCATAATGACAGCAGTTGTAGAAAGAAGTAGTGAATTTATTATTAAAATTTATTTAGATCTGAAGAGTACTACTATAGTTTCAGTCACTTGCTTGGTGCATGAACTGGATCTGTGTGCAACCGTGCTGCCCCGGTTTGGTGGGAAGGGGGCAACCTAGTAAAAGTTGGCTAAGAAATTATTACTCTGCTATAATGCTCTTTAAAAGTCCACAGTCCCTATGTCATTTTGATGTTTGTTTATTCTTCGTACCTAAGTACTTATCTTCCAGGAGGGCCTGATAATAAGCAATCTACATTTCTAAGTTGGTATCCATGTACATACGAAACTGATTCCAACTAGTTGCCATGTTTTGTGCTCAAAAAAAGCATCAGACCACCCTTAATTGCCACAATGAAAAAATTTTCCGGTTGCCAAACCATTGCCTAGTTAGCGGTCCCACGCTGCATCGGTACGCCCATCCACTATCGCCCAATGGCATCCATGAGTTCCTTTGACTCTTTTTGGTGTATCCGTTCGGGGCAACCATGTTGAATTTTTTGGGAGATTATACATTTAATTTTTTTTTCTCCCTTATCGTTATTATGGAGACATTATATTAATCGCATCTGGCGGTGTTTGTTTTTACCAACTACTGTTCCATCGGAGCTTGGGGAGCTGGTGTGGATGACGTGCTTTGATTGCTGAGGATGTTTGTGAAGGATTTTCAAGATTGGAATCTGCGGAGGATAAGGAATTTAGGAAAGTTCAGAATTCGGAGATCAGAATTCGGAAGATGTTGATATTAAGTATTATGTATATCCCTTCACATGGGTGCCCCGCGGAGGGCCTCTGGCCGTTTTTCGCGTCGTCGTACTGTGGTATTAGTGGGGCTTATTACCTTGGCCCAGAGTTAGCTCCCCCCTTTGTAAGTCCCAACAATTGACCGCCAGGGCATGTTGGGGGACATGTCCCTGCTCGTGTCTGCTCCCTTGCCCATAAATTATATTTTTCTCTTCGCCCTTGTTTTAGCCCTTCACGGTGCAAAACCATGTCCCATCTGTTTTTCTCGTTGTATTTCCAGCTCGTGACGTGAATCTCTAATTCTTCTCAAGATTTTCGGGGGGGGGGGGGGGGGGTGTGCCCTCCGTCTTGTTCTTTGTCTCGTCGTCTTGTCTCCTGGCTTATTTCCTATCATTACAATTTGGCTATCCAGGTTCTCGGCAGGGGTTTAATTACTGTATATATCCGCCTTGAATGTTCGTCTTACTTTTGATGTTGCAGAAAAGAATTCCTCTTACCGTGCCACTCCGCAGATGTTTGAGTGTGAGAGTTTCCTTCGAAGACCCAAAGACCAAGGAAAACCATCATGAAAACTGTGTGTGAAGTGCTGTTAGTGTTCAAGAGAAGGACCTGGAGATATATACACTAGTATGGTTCAGAATGGATGTGTATTATGGAAGAAAGCGCAAGATGATTTCTAAGGCCAAGGCTACCACAGTCCATCTCCGTCCAGGGCATTCTCCCTCAGGGTCAGGACCAGCGAAGGGACTCTACCCAAACTATTTCCGACCCAATTCCCAGACCAATTTCAAGATTCTACCTTTGATTATTTAGTCGCAAGGCGATTACTTACTACCGTGGTGGTTTACCAGAGGCTACATACAAACAGTTTATGGGGCAAGTTTTCGCCCAGCCACACTATTATTCTTATGAAGATTTTTAAAGGGCCTTATGATTGACTTGTGAATTACAGAATAGTCGGATTTAAACGTTGACCACCCCCTCTAATTCCTCCCGACAGGCTTAATCTATCCAATCCTTCCATTCATGGTGAATAGGAAGATTATCAACGGTTTAGTAGTCCGACGATGCCGCCTTTTTACAAGTTAAACGTTAATTCAAACAAGGGCTTATTGTACGGTGGGTCGGTTTTGACCGGTAAGGAACCGTACGGATTCAGGCCTATCTACTCTTGGAGTTATCCAGCTGCGAAACAATGTATTCACTTTGAGCATTTACCTTGGCTCCGATGATTGATTCTCAAGACGTGAAGCAGTCGGGCTGTTCACATTATCTCCGTAGGAAGTAATTAGATTTAAAAGCCGCTATCAACGGGCATTCGTGGTGATGCATTTGATTATAGTCTGAGTTAAGGCAACCGTGGTAGAAGTCAAATTAGAGCCATAGGCCATGTTAACACCTATTTATGTTGATAGAAGAATTGGACAACGTTTACCGGTTGGTACCCGTAAGGACAGGAGGCTTTTTTTTATCGTGGGGCTTCGATAGGCGTGTGTTGGTTGTGATGTATAGAAATATTAATGAGTGTCTTATGATTATTCTGAGGAGCTGTTCTACTTACTGACGACCGTGTTCACGTCCTGTGGTTTTAAAACTCGGTTCTATTAACTGCAAGAACCGCCGATGTTACTGTTAATTAATGACGGGTCATGAGTTAGGTCTATACAAGAAAGAAGTCTTTCTTTACCGGCGATAAGGGGAGTTAGATAATCTTCCAAACACGAGGGAAAGTAGAAAGTTGTCGATGCAGAGGTCTGGTTATTCAATGAAGAGAAAAATGTTTATCCGGCCTATTTTTCAGGGTTACAGTTGTTTTTACAGTTCAGCTGTCGTCTGCCTAACGATCGCCGGGCTGTTTTACCTGGTTCTGTTGAAAAGGTGCTTTACCGTTTTCCGTTTGAGCTTTACCGCGGGCAGTTTCACCATTGTTCTCCGGATGTAAACGCTTCTACTTTTCCTCCGTAGAACCAAACCGTTCTTTCATTCTAGTTTCAACTTATCGGGGACCGTTGTCTACCATCTTTTAAACAGTTCATTCTCCGTTCTTCCTACCAGTCTAGTCTCAAGCGTATAGACGTCGTCGTGCTTTCAGAAATGTTCCTCTTCTCCCGTTCACTCATCTCGTTCCAGAAAGGTGAAGATTCCGTGTTCTGTTCTTCAAGACGCCTCTCGACTTCCAGAGGTTGTAGTAGTAGAAAGTTCTTCGGAGAGGCTGTATTCCTGTCATTGTAGTTGGCGTTCTCCGTACAGCGATGCCGCTATCGTTTAAGAATTTTTCTCCACTCCGCCTAGCGGGTTTCATTCGAGTAGCCAGAAAAGGACATCAAGATTCTCTTAGCCATATTTATGAAAGTAGAGGGAGTCCTTGGAGTAGTATTCACGTCGATGTGATTCCAAAGTCTATGATCTTCAGAAGGGATTATTTCTGGATCCAGGAAATAGTGATGATTTTTAATCTCCTTGTATTTACTAAAAAGATCCCAGATCCGTATGCTGTTATAGGAAGGCAGTTCTACTCCGACTGGAACGTTCCTCTGGCAACAATGCCATAGCCTCTTTTAGTGACTATTTTATTAAGAGTTCAAGTTGAATGTGTCTATAGTTTTCGGAATTCAAGAGTAAGATGAGTTTTTTCATGTATGTTAAGGGGAAGAAATCAATAGCTTGCGGTAAAGTTATGTCTGCCTCCCAGGTGATTGTTGAGCGGAAAACTTTTTAAAGTGTTAGTGTTATGACATATTCTTTAGAAGTAACCTATCAAGGAAAGTGGTTATTCTTCTCATGACTTCATTCTTTATGATTCATCACAAAAATGGAGCCACCTCAGGGGACCAGCTCCTTTCCTATTGCCAAGTTTCAAGCTGAGAGTTCTGAGAACTACTCAACCACTATTGGCGAATTGTCGCACTCAGTGCACTTTTAGTCGAAGTATACCGTTAGGAGCGCACTGGTGAAACAAAGTGGGAAAGTTCTGATTTGATCAGGATACCAAACGTGAAAAAAGATTTCCATGATTTGACTGGTTGCGCATTATTCCGATGTCGGCTCTCTTGAAAAAAAAGTACCATTCCTAATGTTGCTGGTTCATGGGCTGTGGTGGTTTGGTTCATGAGGTTTGGAAATGGGATTCGGACTATTCTTCAAGATTTTTTTTACTTAGGTCTACAGTTTTTTGCTTCAGCGTGCTAAACATACATGAAACAGTGGTGGTGTTGAAGCCTTTATTCCTGTGTGATCTAGACCGTGACTATTGATGAGTTTCCGAATGTCTATTTGGAAAAAGTTATCAAAAAGAACTCCCCTCTCAGATTGGATTCCTGAATTCTTCCATAAATGGGAGGGAAGAATTCGAGGTTCTCAAAGTTTCCCTTGGTTCCCACTCTTTGATGGGATTAGATTGAAGTCTTGATGTTGAGAAAGGGACTTGAGTTAGCAAAGTCCATTGCCCATCAGCTGGTTTGACAGATGGTTCTCTAGTATCATATGGTGAATTAGGCCCATGGGGTAAATTCAAGCAGAGGACCATGCCCATTCAGATGGAGCTGAAGATGGTTATTCTTGATTAATTGGAGTAAGATTCATGAATGTAAGATGGTTTAAGTGTTTAGACATTGGTACAGATGCACCAGGATGGTTTGAGTACATCGAAGTGGTAGCCTTACTGTCTTAACAAAAGTCAATTCTCTATTGAGCAGTTTTGTGGGAGCCTCTTGTGGAGCTTTCTTAAGAAAAGCATTGAAGATTGTTCGTTTTCTATGACAGTTCTCATCAAGTTTCCTGAAGAAGCCTTTTCAAAAAATTTTGCTCTCGGCAGGACAGAAAAGGAGAATGCTGTTGAAGCTTTGAAACCTTACAGCCAAAGAGGTTCTCGTGAATTCTCCTGAGATTGAGATCTCTTTGGAGGTCATTGATAAAGCGAGATTCTCACGAAGGTATAGTTTGTCAAGCTGTAGATAAGCTGTCAAGAAATTAACACTTGGAGTCCAAAGGTTTTCTTCAGAATAAACTTTTGATTATGGCTACCAAAGAAGGGCTTCCACTTTTAATATATTTCTTGCCAACAGAGGAAAAAACCAAGAGGTTCTTTTCGGAAGTCGAGTTACGGACTATTAAGGCAGCAAAAACTTCAAAAAACTTATTTAGAGGGCTCCAGGAACATTAGAGAAGTTATTCCTCCTACTAGGAGGCATCTGATTTTGTGCGCGAGTAAGGGGGCAGGTTCACTGATTCCTACATACCTATGGGACCACAGTGGGGGCCTCTAAAGCCTTTCTTCCCGGCGCAGCGGTCGATATCCTAGATCATCGTGTTCTGCAGAACTTTCAGAAGGTTACCATTCAGAGTTTACCACTCGTCCGACGATTGATGAAAGTCAGATTTTGTTGACTCCTATGCCAAAAGAGACTTCAAAGCTTTATGAATTCTAGCAATTAAGTGGAAGGGAGAGTTATGTTAGGAAAAAGGAAATCTTCCAATTATAAATCTATGGAAGGATCTACTATCCCTAGACCGAAGAAAACCAGGGAGATCTCTCTAACAATCTTCAACTTCCACTCCCTGTACAGATTTATTCATCCGAGGACTTTTCAAAATGAAAAACTCTTTGCTGTTATCTAGGGGGAGTTCGTATTAGGGATGGTTCGGGCACAAACGTTGTGACTAAGGATCTTACATTCTTGTCCTGTTTTCATCTTATAAACTTATGCTTCGCTTCCCATTCAACAACCAGCTTACCAGTTTCGCGTTCGGGACATTCGGTCTTATACTGTCTCCCCTTACCTTTCAAGATTCGTTAGAAAACAGCGGCATGACATTGAGAGGAGGGGTATCAGATATTCGTCTTTTCGACGACCTGCTGGATTGTAGCACCCAAACAAGTTCTGTTCTGATGGTATATAACATTGGTATAAAGGATGGGGTGAAGGGGAACGGGTTCCATTACTAAACTAAAGATTTCTAACCTCGTCCCGAGTCTGAAGCTGGAGTTTCTTGGAGCCATCTTAGATCTGATGAAATTCAAAGCTTTCCAACTTTGAAGGGAGAATTTCCAGAATTTTTGATTGCATACTGCTCATTATGAAGAGAAGTTCATCTCCAGCTCTTCTATGGTTAATGCTGTTAGGAATGATGGCAAGCTCGGTAGCCATTCTAACCTTCTGCAGATTGTGGTCGGCACTTTTTCCAGCTACAACCCTCGAGAGGTTCTGACGAAGACTACTGTCAGGGGACCTCCTATATCACCAAAAAGTCCTTGGAATTTACGACGGTTTGGGAAGTATTTCCGATGGTTTAGAAACTCTAGTCCTTTATGTGGAAGGTAATTTCAGAACTTCCACACACGTATATTTTACGACAGATCTTCGAAAGGGCCCAGGTTAGAACGGCATGGCATGAGGTCCCACAAAATTAAGGAGTGTGGCGAATATCGAATATTTTAAGAAAGCTCCACTTATATTGGTTAACTAGAGTTGCTAACGCTATTGTTACACTTTAAGTGCGATGTCAAAGGAAGACGTTATCTGGGAAATCTGGAAAAAAATTCAGATTTCAATTATTCCACGGTAGTTGCCTACGTTACCCACCAAGGGAGGAACAAGGGAGTATCCTTAATTTTGTACTAATGATTATCCGCACTCATTGGTGCCAGCATCTTTTATTACACTGAGGCGGAACATCTCCCTGGAGTTATCAACTATTTCGTAGGCAGTTTTTCCAGGGGAAACTCAGCCAGTATATTAGCTTACTCGGGGAAACATCAACGGTGGAGTGGCATTTCAACAGTGATATTTACCAGATGAATTTTCTAGATTACACAGGCCATGCATAGTCGATCTGTTTGCAAGCATGACTATTTAAAAACTCCCAACCCATACTGAAAGTATGAACAATGTGGCTGGGGGACGAGGAAAAGAAAGAAAGCTGGGTGAGAGACTGCTTTATTATAAGTGGGGTCAATCTGATTGTGTTTGTTTTGCTAGTTATCCACCCAAGTCATTGGTAATGGATTGTGGTGGTGTCAGGGATTTGTTCAGCTGTTGTTACTGATCCGCGGCGTGTGTCCATGCTACGGACGCTCCTAACATGGGGCCGCTATTTGAGGGCTGGGGCGGATTGGGAACCAGTCAGGGGTTTACACCCCTACTTCTGTATCGGACACTTGACTGAGATTGTTGTTACTCACAGGTGACTCTCTGTACACGGGTACCGACGGTGCTCTACTTTTACACGTCCCCCTCCGAAGGACGGGATGCTTTCATGATAATTTGCCCCAATTCCAAGGGAACAATGGAGGAGAGCGGTATTCGTATTTAATCAATAGTGGTATACAGAGCAAATCAGGAATTGAGTAGTACCCGAATAAATCCCAGCACTATGAGTGCCACGACCCCACGGGATTCGAACCCGGGAAGTTTGATGGGTTAAAATTTGCGCAAGCGGCCAACGGCACCATAACGCTATGGGCCAACGCTCTCCCCAACCACCCGCACGTGAATACTCGGAACTCGGATAGAGCGTTTGTTGTACATTCAATCTGGCTCGGAATCATGTTTGTTACCAGCACCCTTGGAAAAAAAATATTAATCTGATTGCTAAATTTCTGGCAATAGGTTTTAGCAATTAAAAATCATGGCAGGAGCGATTATAGCCCATTTGGTCACGTAAGGTTTGGATTTTAAGGCTGGTCAGTTTAGTAGAGCGGATCATCCGAGACGGATCCTGTAAGGCCAAAAACCTGCGGTAAATAGGGAAATCGATTGAGTTGATTCTTCTAGGATAAAATCTCTATTTTTTTGACTGTGATTAGCTTTATCAAGCTCGCTCTTTCTAATGCAAGGACTTTTTCAAGTAGAAGAAGCTGCCTCCCTGGCAGCAGATGCTAGAATGAAGTCAACCTCCATTATATACTATCGTAGGACCGACGCTTAAGTTGTGAAAGAAATCCTAAGTTGATCCACATACAGCATCTGTTGGCGACGTGACTTAATCGGACTCGGATCTAGTGTGTACATCTCCATCTGGCTCGAATAATGTGTTTGTTACAGCACCCTCTGGCAAAAAATATTTAAATTGAAATTGAGGGCGCTTATTTCTGTTTGAAGAACAGACCACAAATAAGAATCGTATTGTCTATTGTTTGAGAGACAATAAACAAACCGCCGGGAACTCTGGATCTGGCGTTGGTTTTGTCGGCAGGTTTTAACTTTTTAGGGTAGTAACCAATTCGCCAAACTTTTAATCTTAAACGTACCGGATTCCCCCCCCGATGCAAAACGTTTCCACGGGATCGGCTCTTTTAGGAAATGGGTAAAAGTATTTCGGATTTATTAGCCAAAAAACACAGTCACTCGACATTTTATTACCTCGGCCTTTATTTTCCAGAGATACTAGCGTTTTTATGGTTGATCCTGAGAATAAACAGGGCGGTGTCCAGGTCGGAGCACTTCGAGGATTGTTACCTCCTCTCTACCTTATTAAGAAAATTGCTAATGGATTCCTCAATTTCTGACCAACTGTTTCATCACTTACTTAAACCTGCAGCAAAGCAAACATCCCCGCTGGTTTAACTTTCCTCGATTAATCTCTTGACGTTTTAAAGTGAACAGCCTCGTCCAGGGTCAGTAACATCGCCATTAACCCGCATGCTTATGGAATTTGAAAGTTAGGCAAAATCTTGGGTTTTCACTTAGGGAGGTAACCAGTACTGGCATTTTGGAAAAGAAGCAAGCAGATGGAGGAAGCATACAACGTTACCGAATGTTTTGTAGGAAAGATGTCCTTACTAGTTATTAAATGTGACCAAAAAAAAACAACCTCTGTCAGCAAGGCGCCGGAGAAGTAGAGGACGGATGCTAAGCATCATTACATTATGATCATAGGTGAGGAATGCCGGTATTTATATAAAAACCTGTATATGCTTCGACCATGAGGGTGTTATATGCTATCATTGAATATGTTATATGGATGGACATTGGGGCAAAAATTATTTCAGCTTCCATAGAATTTCCACAATTTGGTGGGGGGGGCGTGAAACCCGCAGCCAACTGAGACTCACGGCATCACTTCTCAACTAGTGACCAGCGTGTGGCAGTCGAACTAGTTGGATATTTCGTAATGTATAAAAGGATTAAAATTTAGAATCTACTCACCAAAATTGTGAGATTGTCCTATTTTTACTGACCTGTATACTTACGAATTGGATCCAATAGAACCTCATCCAGGCCCTTACCCGCAAGTGGAGCCTTGGCGGAAGGTTACAAAAATGAGCAAAGGATCATGGATGACAGTGGCAATAGTGATGGGCGTACCAATGCTGACGTGGGACCGCTAACTAGGATGGGCCGCACGAAATTTTTAATTGTTGGCATAAGGGGTTGGCTGATGGCTTTTTGAGCCACCAAAAAAAATGCACTAGTTGGACCATCGTACTATTAAATGTATAAAACAAACCAATCTCATCCAATTTTTGGTGAGTTTATAATGCCAATGAGGAAAAAACCAATTATCAGAGGGTCAAAAAAAATTTTACCCACTAAAGCGCCCCCAATTTCAGGCCTTTACTAACATTTATGCAAAGTATTTATTTTTACTATTAAAAAGTATTGTTTATTAGCTTTTTCAAAAACAGCCAAACCCCATTGAACAATTAAGGTTCCCAAATGACAAGTTGTCCCCTAAATGAATGAAAAAAATTTTTTTGAATTTTTTTTTTTGTTTTTTTTTTAATTGTCAACATGGGACGACCTTGGTTTGTACAGATTAACCTGTGTTTTGATGATGTGTTATGTTAAAGGGAAACAGAATGTGTTACACATAGAAACCAACATTTCATTAATTATGGATAAATAATTTCCATAAATTGTTTTACTATTAGACCTGCAAATTGGGGCAACTTTAGGGTTTTAACGTTTTTTGGCACTGTATGAGATTGAAATGTTTTGAGATAAGTGAGATATTTTATTTACATGATAAACCAAAAAAAAGGGACTATATATATTTACCCCATGCCCGGAAACTATTTACCTTGTATAAACCTAATTAGGAATCAAATTAGTCCGAGAAAAGGAAGAATTTAATTACAAAAGACTTGCTGGCCACCAGCTGCTTTTTTTAGGTGGCAGATGTATTCCAATTGGAAATAATTAACCAAATGGTTATAAGTGTGTATGTGAGCATTCTTGTTTGGAATGTGAGAATTGAAGTTAAAAGTAAACTTTAAAGGAAATAGAATCAGAAGAGTTGTTCAGAGATAAATTAATTCAATCATCAATTCAATTTCATTTATTTCCCATACCCAAAATCAATTATATTACTTGTAAGTATAAGTAGGTACAAATCTATTAAAAAAAGAAAATAAGGTGCTGAAGGAAGATGTGGATACCACATAAACCCAGAGCGTGATTAGTTGTGTGGTAAACCAACAAAAAAAAAGGAACAACGGGTTATCAAGAGGAAAAAACAAAAAAGAAAAAGATCTAGGGAAAAGCTAAGGGATTGATGATGCCATTATAAGCTCGGGGGTTGACAACAGAAGGGAAGTAACTCAGCCTGAAAGAAAAATATTAAAGAATTTCTTTAATACTACTGTAATACTGCTTTGAGAAATGTAATGTGTAATATTTCTTTACTTAAGGCAAAAACTATCCTTAATCCCAAAATGTTCAAACATCTCCAAAGCTCGGATTATGGTACTGTAAGCAAACCATACGAAAACTTTAAGTTACAGGAGCTATATGAAACCGCAGAATTACAAGAAATTTCTGTAATATTTCTTTCAGTGCTGAGCTTAAGTGTCTCTTCGTTTGCAAACCCCCGAGTGGGACTTTGATCATGTTACCACATAGGTGGAAGGTGTTATTGCCTGATGCTGCTTTAGATTGGATGGAAAGTTTAATCCATCTTTAGAACAATGTAATTTGACCAGTTTGATCTCTATTGTGTTTGGAAAAGGAAGATGATGACACATAAGGCAATGACTTGATCATTCTGAATATATTCTCTAATGCAATTTCAGAACCCAATTCTACGTGATCAGTTTATTAATATTTTGGCATTAATATGACAAGGTCCGGCTATTTTGGTACTTATCAAAGTAAAAGGGATTTTAGTCTAGTCAAGACCTTGAGTATTTTGGCTACTGAAGTTCTGATTCAGCAGATAAAAGATAATGAGTTAGTCTACTCTGCAAGATTTTAAGGATATTATGATGATCGACATTGAAATTCACCCATGCCGGAATTACAGTAGTCCAAAATGAGGTGAAACACTGTAGCCAGCTTATTAACAGTACTTGGAGGGAAGGTAATATTTAAGGATAGCATCAATACTGTGATCATATAACTGTGTACTTTATTATATTAGCTTATGAATCAAGACAAGTGTCACAATTCCATTAAATTATTTTCACATAGATACAAAGTGCCTTAAGAGTAATTGACTGAAAGAGGTGAGTTTGGAGCATTGACTTAAACTCAATTATCAAACAGTACTGGCACTACGAAGGGTGATGGAATCTGGTTCCATAGCCTTGGAGAGACACTGACAAGGCCCTGTCGCCTGCACATTTATTTGTCCAGGAACAACGAGAGTGAGACCATTGTGGCTAGACGAGTGGTAACAGACCCGGGACGTGATCTTCTGAACACAGACATGTAGGTGTTCATTACGTGTCACATATTTCGAATCTCACCCAACAAGTCTGGTGAGTTCGATAGCAGGCTTGTCGCTGATTTGTTGAAAAAACTCACCAGATTTTGATACAAAAAACTCGACCGACCGGGAGAGTAATTTCAAATCCCAGATGTGGTTATGTGATTTCTTTGTACTGAAAAGGGGCTGAAAACATTGAAAGAAATTCTTTCAAAGATTTTTATGGCTGTATTGGGCATTTTAAGTAAGTTTGTTTACTTTAGTCCCTGCCTTGAACCTTGGATGAATTTAACTGCAACACTGTTAAGATCAGCCAATTGGGCACTCGATAGCTGACTATCGGCAAATCGACCTGAAATAAATTAACTCATAACTTGTTTGTTGTTGAGTATTCACGTATACGTTCCCAGACACCCCACCAGTATAGGAGAGACTAAAACAGTGTCCTCCTGTAATTTTGGGATTGACATTCAGGTACACCTGTGTCGTCAGTATAATGTTGTATTTCACCCGTGGTGACGGAGATATGACCACTAGTGTCGTGTGTAAAAACCAAGAGTCAATTAACACCCCTTGCGGTAGACCATGTTCTAGGTGTATATTGTCAGAGTATTTCCCACAGACAGAAATACGGCCGATCCATGCTTAAGGTAGGATGAAAGCCAGTCACGCACAGATCTTCTGAGGCGAACTCAAGACATCAGGAAATGGCCTTCTGATATCAATAGTATGTTGGAATCACGTATTACATAGGCTAGCCAGTCTCAGTCCGTTCACCACAAAATCTCACACAATAATCCTGATGTGTGTGATCAGGGGTTTTCAACACTACTACTGTAATCCAGTATAGATCTACAAGCTATGCCAATAAGGGACTAACCTCTTAGCAATAGCAAACAATGGGAAGATCTTGTTTTTCGTGCTCTGCGCCGGTAATTTGGATTTGTCAGATCACTTGGCCATTGGTATAAATAGATTAAATGATTAATCCGTAGTTTAAATATGTCAGAAATGTAGCATTAAAGCCATATTGGCACATTTTTTCGTGTCGCCTTAGCGACCCACTAAGAAACCACTGCTCTCAAATTGCGAAGGAGTCATTTCTATATCTTAAGGTCATTTCATTAATGTTTTTATTTATAAAATGATCTACTTACTACTATTAATTTTGGAGTTTTAGTTTGGTGTGTAATGCGATGCAATTTCAGACAACGAATAACATCATTGCATGTTTTGAAAAGGCCTTAAAAGGCATTCTTTGATGTTATACCTGTGAAGACCTTGCCTTTGTGATGGGATTTTGGTCAAACGTGCAGGTATAGATAAAGGGTGAGTACCAAATAGGAGAGTTTAAGTAAGAAAATGATCAGGCCACGTAGATTATACTACGTATGATGAAGCTTTTACATGTGTTGTGTTGCTATTATTTACGACGAATTTTAGGTAACATCTTTATGTGAAAAGACAGTAGTTAACCGACATTAAATTAAAGCTTAACATTTGGGATTCAGTTTTACACATGTTGCGCCCAATTGGGCGTTTTTTCTATCTTTCCGTTATTAGAAATGACAGGATGGTGTAAGCTATGTTAAATTAAAGCTTATAACTTGGCGATTCAGTTTGAACACATTTTGTGCCCAATTGGGCGTTTTCCTATTTTCTTATTTGAAATGACAGGAAGGTGTAACCTATGTAAAATTAACGCTTATACTTGGGGATTCAGTTTTAACACATTTGGGCGCCCAATTGGCAGTTTTTTCTATTTTCTTTATTTGCATGCCAGAAGGTTACCTGTTTAAGTAAAGCTTATAACTTGGGGATTCAGTTTTAACACATGTTGCGCCCAATTGGGCGTTTTTCGATTTTTTCTTTAATTTGAATTACAGGAAGGTGTAACCTATGTTAAATTAGCTTAAACTTGGGGATTCATTTTTACACATTTGCGCCCATTTGGTCTTTTTCTATTTTCTTATTTGAAATTGATATGAAAGGCGTAACGGCAGTTTAAATAAAGTTTATAACTTGGGGGGAAAATTCGGTATTAGCCACATTTTCGCCCATTGGGCTTTTTCTATTGTTTCTTTATTTGCTGACAGGAAGGCGTAACCTATGTTTAATTAAAGCTTTTTCACTTGGGATCAGTTTTAACACCTCTTGCGCCCCATTGGGCGTTTTTTTTCTATTTTCTTATTTGAATGATAGGAAGTCGTACCTATGTTAAATCAAAGCTTATAACTTTGGGATTCATGTTTTAACACATTTTGCGTCCCAATTGGGCCGTTTTTCTAGTTTCTTTATTTGAAATGACAGAAGTTGTAACCTATGTTAAATTAACGCTTATAACTTGGGGATTCAGTTTTAACACATTTTTGCGCAATTGGGCGTTTTTTCTATTTTCTTATTTGAAATAATAGAAAAAAGGGGAAGAAAAAAAAGGGGGGAAGGGGGTGGAGAGCGTCCTATCGTTAATTCAAATGCTTATAACTGGGGATTCAGTTTTAACACATTTTGCGCCCATTGGGCGTTTTTTCTATTTTCTTTATTTAATTATAGGAAGTGTAACCTATTTAATTAAAGCTTATAACTTGGGGATTCAGTTTTTTAACACATTTTGCGCCCAATTGGGGTTTTTTCTATTGTCCTTTATTTGACATGACAGAAGGTGTAACCTATATTAAATAAAGCTTAGACCTATGTGAGGTCAAATGTCACACACCACGGTCAAAGTTCAACGGGAGATCAAGTTTTAAACAAGTGATTGGATCTAATGCAATCTTATGCTCATGTACAACATCTACTTTACATCATTCGGAGATTTCTTTTTATACATGTTTCATGTAATACAAGTGCAACTTAAAACTATAAAACCATCTACTCCTTTAAATGCTTTTTAATGTTGTTCTTATTCTTGTAAAATTGCCTGGCGACCTCGACACAGTTTTTTTAAATACTTGTTTAAGAGCTCCCCCAATTTTTCAAATTTGGATATTTTTGCACATTTCGTTTGGTATTGTCCTAGGAACCTATAACCTGCGAATGAGAATATGCTAAAAATGCGCATGTATCACAAAATAAGCGATTGTACTTAAGAAATTGGGATCCCAGATGGACTTAACGGCAGAGCTGGGAAATGCTACGTTTATGTCCGTCCATGATGAAATATTGCCACCTCGATAAAATAACCTCGAACTGACTTGCCTGACTATTAAACAACTATGGATGAGCGTAGACAATTACATGCCATTTTCCCGGCTATTTCACATTGGAAGTCCTTTTACAGCAGCCGTTGAATATTATCGGGATCCCGATAATAATTATCTAGCACAATTTCCTTCGTTTTGTGACACATAGACATTTTCGAGCTTAAGCCATTCACAGTATCGTTTCTAGCGCAGTTTACCATTAAACCGTGTAAAAATCTCAATTTTTTGAAAAATTGGGGGCGCCCCTTCAAAAATGTGCTAATAGTTCTTTAGTTGACAAAGCATCATGATATTGTACATTCTCACAAACGCAATTTTTATTGTGTGTAAATCCGATATGACGGAGAAAAAGGGTGGTGCTTACAAAACCCCCATATCTAGCATATTTTACAGTTGATTTCTTTCATTGTCCCACATGAAAGAAAATAATTAGATGTTTTATAAAACAACTATAGTGATAGCAGTGTTAAGGTCAAGATCACTTTATCCAGTGCTCATTTTTTTTTCGAATTCGCATAGGATATAGATTGCTCAACATATTCTTCAAGCGAAGTTTTTTCAACACAGGTGAATGACGAATTTTGCCTGGAAAGAACCTGGATCATATAAAGACATTTACTATGTGGGTTAGACAGTTAATATTCAGAAATAAATGTATGTTGTTTAAATAAGCCTTTTGCCTAATCTCTAAATAGTCTAGCAGAAATTACATGGGTTCCTCATGCACCCCCCCTTAAACTAAATTCTAACATCCAATTTTAAATCTCTACGGACATCTACTAAAGAATTTGATGTTCCAAATCAAATATTGCCCACAGGTCCTTGGCGGCCATCTTGGATCTAAAGAGATCCGTCATAAATGGTTTGAGTTGAAAGGTAATCTAATGATTCCGTCTCTCATATTAGAAATCAGAAAATATTACTCTGGCAAGTATTGTGACATTCGTTGCCGAGATAGGGTGAAAAATGTGATAAAGGTCATTGCACTTTTGCCTCATTGTAGGAATCTCACCACTGAAGTTCGCCTGAACGAATGTTCATGGAGGCCCATAATAGTCCAAATTCCGGTGTATCCGTCCGTATGCTCGGTTAACGTTTTTTAAATGCCCGCAAGCTAAGCCTTATCCCCGCATTACTTCAAACGTTATAGTATGCTAGAGTGAGGTCCGCAATATTATGTGTAGCTTTTGGCTGCGCATATTGCATAATTATGATAAGGAGCTATTTGCATATTTTCAGACATTTTGGTTAACCTTTTTGAAATGCTCTGCTGGGTAAACGCTAATCCCGCTTTACTTTTCACACTTGGTAGGGTGATAAAGTGAGGTGCAAACTTATGTGTAGCTCTGGCTGCCCGTCTTTGCATATTCATGAATATTATTAGCATATTGCCGGTCAAAATGACACCTTTCCCTGCAAGGCTTGTGTGCAAGGTTCTGGATTTCTGTAAGGCGTATGTTGATGTAACTTGGTGGCAGGAGTGGGTTAAAGAGTTCTCGATAACTGCTGATTAGATGTTGGGCATATTTCGGGCGAATTACCTCTGGCAACTGATCTATGTATTCAAATTCTTCACTGCACGAAAAACCATTATGGTGCTCATCTTTGGCCATTTGAAAGTCCTTATACATGCGGCTCCAGGTATTGTAAATGACTATTAATTGCGTAATGGCTGTAATTGCTAAATAGTACTCGGATATGCAAAAAAAAATTTTCTTTGCTACATGAAAAACTACTATACCATACATCTGTGTGTGAATCCTATGGAGGGAACGGTGGGTGTTGGGGAGGGGGCAGGGGGGTGTAAGTGGCGATGTGGGGTGTGTCGGGAAGGGGTGGTGCGTCGGGAGGGTCGGGTGGTGGGGTCGGGTGGTGGCGCCGGGGTAGGGTGCGTCGGGGAAGGGTGGGGTGCGTCGACGAGGGGCGGGGTGACTTCATGTGACCTTGGTGGACCTTGTTTGACCCTGGTGACTTCATGTGACCTTGGTGACTTTTGTGTGACTTTTTACCCCATGCACCCTTGGTGACCCTCCCTGACCTTGCTGACCTCACAGCACATTTAGCCCATTTCACCAATCGTGTGGCCGGGATCCGGTCGGTGGTATGCGACGGGGAGGGGTGGTGTGTCAGTGAGGGGGTGGATGTGTCAGGGAGGGGGAGGGGGGTCAGGAGGGGAAGGGTGGGGTGCATCGGTGAGGGGTGGGGTGACTTTGGTGACCTGTGTTACTTTGGTGACCCCATGTGACCTTTGTGACCCGAAACAGAAAAAAAAAAAAAAAAGGAAAACAATTTGGTTGTGAACCCTTTGTGACCCTATGCACCTCATTGACCTTGGTGACCCTGTGACCTTGGTTACCTCTGCGACCTCTGACCCCCTGTGCCCTTGGTGACCTCAATGTGACCTTTGTTATCTCCCGGGCCACTTGTAGTCAAAGGTGGATATGATGCGTGAACAGACAAACCGTAAAAAGGGTGCGGTTTTCCACCAGGCATGACGCCGGTAACATTGTTTAGGGTGTCAAATGCAAAATGTAAAAAGTATGGTTTTTTTTTAACCCGCAAATTTTTGGATGTACATGTGTAGGGATTTATTAGCAGGGATCCAAATCATTAAAAATATTGTACTCGGAAGTAAAGCAAGCAGATCCAAAGGGTATATTAACGATCCAATACATTGCTTACTTGTTTTAACACTTAACTGCATAATAGTTTGCCACTTCCGTTATGCATAAGGGGGTTCCTAGGACCCATTCCATATATAACTCACTTTCCAAAGGAATTTTTAGATGAAATCCACCACAGTTTAGAAGATTCAAAGACATCAACAATTAAGCAATAAAATTTTTTTTTTTTTTACAACTTAAAAATTAGGGCCAAAAAACATTGATTTGACTTTTGCGTAAAAATGTGCGAAAAGACCCTATTTTTCTGCATTTTCTACGCACTGAATCACTAGACTTTGCTGATTTGCTGAATTGGTGAAAGTATGGACTCATATTTAACATTAAGGCACACATAGATATGTCTCGTGCCATTTTATATTTTTTAGGTTTACTTGTCATATTTACCATAGGTTCCCTACGAACACCGCTATACGATGTAATAAAATATTTATGAACACCCATGGCCACTCATACTTTCCAAAATTTTTTTTGATTAATTTTTTACTTTGTTTATGTCACTAGGTGTATGCATTATGAAAATCAGAATCACAGTAATCTATTAAGATTTTTAAGTCGAAGTGTTTCGGTACCCGCCTAACCCCATGTTCGGTAGCCGTATACGGTAAAATAGCCCGGGGGTGTTTCGGATAGCCGTACGCACCATCTATAAGGACATCGTTACCATGATCGTACTAAACAACGATCATCCAGAAAGCGCAAGCCTGGGAATGGGGAGGTTGTTTGGGCTTGGGCATTCTACTTCAAATAAGCAAGTTTTTTCCTCTTTATAAAAACCATAATGCAATAGTTATTTGTAGATAACAACAACACACGATTCAATGAAATTGTTTAAAAGAATTTTACCTACTCATTCGTTTCAAAGAATTTGACTTGAACTGTATTTTGTAGAATAACAAAGTATTGCTTTGAAGTAACATGGTATCGCTCACACCACGACACAAAGCAAAGGCCTGGGCGGCGTTAGTAAATATTTGCCATTCAAAACAACTGTCAATCGAGTGAATCGATGGGTAGCTTGCTTTCATGCAATTTTACCTAATTTGGGGGAAGTTATTTACCTGAAGAAATAATATTAAATGATTAAAATCTTAATTTGAAGCCGTTTTTCATTTGGGGAACATCTAGGTAATTGTCCGATTACTCATATGTGTTAAACCACAAATTGGAGAGGGCTTCGAAGAAGAAACAACACAACAACTGAGAATATAGTGAATCGGTGTAACACAAGCTATATGTAGTCATTTCACTCAACCAAAATATACGCCCTTCAAGATTTAATTAAGAATTTATCAATTTCCAGATTAATGTTACATAATTCGAGCCCATCAACAAAGTTCCAGTTTTAAGTCTTTTTTAAAAATGTTGATATTGGGTGTTTTTTGTTAAGTGCTTGCGGTGTTTTTCTCTTAAACTATTGAAAAAATTCTAGTGCTATACAGTGCAAATTCCCATCCGAACTCCGGAGCCCTCGTGCTTGGGATGTTCATCGTTTTGTGGTAAGGTTATGAGTGATAATATGCCCCTATTTCTGTTTCTATCGGCTCAATCAGATAAGATATCCTTGATTGCCATTAATACCAATATAATTTCATATTCCATCATGTCAAATGCTTTAAATATTTAACATGATTTCGGGAATAGGTCGCTAAAACATTTAGGCCCTACTTATAAATTACCCTATAGTCACCCTTTGTCTTAATATATAAATAGATAGCAAAAACATTTTTTCCTCATCTAGGACAATTTACTTTTGTACTCCACGCTATTTTTGGGTGTGGCCAGTTTCTCCTCGATGTCTGCCGCACGAACTGTTTTTGTAAACTATTTTCAATATAGGCAAAAATAACTTTGTCTTAGCTTCTTTTGACTAAAAAGCTATTTAAACTATGCTTTTTTTTTTTAGCAAATAAGCTATGACTCTTGCGATTTTTTAAATAATTTGCGCCGTGATGTGTTTAGAAAATAAAATCTGGTGCCAATTCGCAATGTAATCCTCTTCGTTTTTTCAAGGCATACCAAAAAAACATTGCACCAGAAAAAAAAACACAATAGAAGTCCATATAGTTCCATCTTTTTTATTTGTAGGGTTCCAGTGATCCTAATTCCTACCTAAATTTCAATCAATCCAGATTTCACATTTTAAATATTGATCACAAACACACACACAAAACCCTTCACTGCGTAAATATTACGAATTTCGCTTTCTTTGGCGATTACTTTTGCACTTAGTACGTTCGTACACGAATTTGACTGTTGTCCGGATAGATACCGATCCACTTGGGGAACACGCTCCTAGCCGTACACGGCTACCTAACCACGGGAATGTTTTGGTATATTATACCAGTAACGGCTACGGAACCCTGGGTTAGCGTAAGCCGTATACGGCTACGGAAAACCAACTCCCTGTTTAATTTTTGTAATGGGTCACTTCGTTAGTGCATAAGGGGGCGGGGGCTCTAGGGACCCATGCTAATTACCGCAAAAACGGCGCGATGGATTTGAATGTGAAATTTTTTTTTTGCACCAATCAAGCGCAAACTAAAAAGTTAGACAAATACAAAAAATATAAAACCAAATATATCAGCGTTAAAAAAGCCGGCCCGCAAAAACCAAAAATGGTCCCTAGGAACCACCCCTTATGCAAGTAAGTGTGAAAGGTACTCATAAAACAGATACATACTGTTTAGGGTTGTTTTAGCTTGTTTTTAGTCGGTGGAAAAAATACGTGTTTAGGGTGCATTTTGAAAGTCCATTTCCCCCCCACGCTCATATCCACCTTTGAATACAAGTGGCCCCCGGGGTGATCCCATGTGACATTTGTGACCTCATATCACCTTGGTGACCTCATTGTCACCCTTTGACCCCATTCACAAACCGCGATGGCAGACACGGGCACTAGCGGTCCAACGGCCGCGATGTATTTTTATACCCAGTTCGGTTACACTTTTTTTCAATTGCTCTGCTTGCTAAACACTATGCCCGATTTACTTAAACTCGGTATTTTGGTATTAACACTGTTTCTCACCATTGCATTGTTCTCTTTCTAATCATCATTTGCCAAACTTCCATCTTTAAGCAAGTGATCGCGCAACAAGGCGACACTTGTGGTTCGAGAACCGCCTTGGTTGTTGAAGAGGGTTAGTCCTAATCTCCCAAAAAAATCTAGTTTTGAAATACCAGTCGCTTTCGCTTTTATAGCCGAGAAATGGACGTGTGGTGAGAGGTTATTTTGTTACACAAGTCTATGGGGAGTTATTTAGTGGGGTGATTCATACAGGAATCACACCACTCAAATAAACTAGGTCTGTAGCAGACTACGTCAGTGCCGAGGACAGTGTTGGTGTCCAAAATATGGCCCTTGCCTAAAATGAAGAGTCACAAACTGTAATTCAATTATATTCAAAGTATGTTTGGATTAGCATTATCATTCAGCCAATACAGTTACAT
>JAMKCH010033699.1:0-15856 GCA_023653785.1 Ophioderma brevispina
GGGAGGAAAAAGGGAAAAGAAAAAAACAAAAAACAACCCACCGTCCACGATGATGCATTTGTTGGTGTTGGGAGAGATAAACAGGGGTGAAGGCTGAAGCACAAAAATTCTCTTAAACACTTGTGTTTTGGATGTCGTGCATGGACCGATTTAGGGGTTAAGAACGGTGGTGACATCACAAGGTTAATTGTGTGACAAAATCATGTGTTTGAATATCACACGGAAAAGTCCACGGCTTCCGGTATGTTGACTCAGGTCTACACAACGATAGGAGAAACAGAGGAGAATGGTCAGGGGGATGATTTTAGAGTTAGGTACAAAACTTGGAGTGAAGAAAAAGAGGTGGGATTAATTTTACTTATCTGGAGTTTTCAAAACCTTGGAGTTGTGTGACCGTCAGAAACAGACTGAGAATTAGGCCTCATCTTCAGTTTGGACACTGTAGCCAATTACTATACAGCATGATTGACCATGGACGACTGGATTCTGTTGCTTTTAAAGGGGAATGGGAAAAAATGATTATCCATCAAAATAGTTTTTGACCTAGGCGTGTCCTTTTACAAGGGGGATAATTGTTTTTCAAATCTGATTTGTTCAACTGATGGAAATATAATCAGGGAGGTTCTCATGGTAGAGCTAAAAAAAGTAAAATCGGCTCAGTCATACCAGCTTTGGCATAATTTCCAAAAGCTATTATTTGTTGTTGTTG
Organism: Ophioderma brevispina; assembly: GCA_023653785.1. Taxonomy (NCBI): domain Eukaryota; kingdom Metazoa; phylum Echinodermata; class Ophiuroidea; order Amphilepidida; family Ophiodermatidae; genus Ophioderma; species Ophioderma brevispina. Next base: position 710 of record JAMKCH010033699.1, read on the forward strand.
TGATATAAAAAAAAAATAACTTTCATTCACCAAAGGATTGAATTTAAACAAATTTACCGGTAAAGCAAACACTTGCAGCCTAGTAGCCTCTATCTTCCCGGCTTCAGGTAAAATCTTGCCCGAATCTTGCCCCGTAGTGCATGAAAGTGTGGTTAGTGCATTTGTCGGTATCAAAACACCAGACACGAGTTTCTGGGCAACACTGGTCCGATAAGCAAGTAGCAGCTGATCCAAGGCATGCAGTTGCATGGCCCTGAAAAGATTGAGGTCCAGTGGTGGAGTGGAGTTAAAGCTTGTGTACATGCTGAAGTGGTATGGTGGTAAAACTGTCAAATTGATACGGAAGGCATTTCACACCAGAAGTAAGGCAGTCTGGAGTTATATCACCCTAGTCTCTGTAGATGTTAACGAATTTGTGGCATGTTGAGACAACAGACAAGTAGGGTTTCTAACCAACCCTGTTGTGCAGTGCAGTCCAACCCTGACTGGTGACATTGTGTCTGTGATTGTATAGAGTTTATTTGGAATGGAGGAGAAAAACGTGATATTTGTGGTCATGGAGGAAGTTAATTCGCAATTATGGAAGCAGGTTGTAGCTGTTCAATCGCCTCAGGTGTTGTGTTATCAATTCTATTTAGGTCATATCTGTTTTGCCAATTAAATGATTTTACGTATTGATATGACAGTGCTAAGCCATTGCTGTCATGGCCAGGTCTGTACAAAACCATAGAAGCGTGGCAAAACACATTAAATCTCATTTAACATGTTGGTGAATGTGGACAAGCACAGACAGTATCAAGTCTCATGTTTGCTGAATTCATGTTCTTTGGTTAGTAAAGGTACTAGAGATTTTCAAGTTTGATCTCCATAGTTGTCAATACTTCTGGTCACACCTCATTACCTCCGTGGAACAAGATGTACGGTATAAACCAAAGGTGGCTGTGGAGGAAGGCAAGCTATAGCAAGGGGTTGTTGTCAAATACTAGTGCTAGGTTACACACATTACTAGGAGGAAAAACCCATTTGTGCTTGGAATTTGATTTGACCAAGCCCAAGTGCAGTGTTGTTTTTAACCTTGCCCTTAGTTACCAGAGATCAGTTTTTGATAGGGTGGTGAGTTACCTGTGACTTGATGGAGGATACCACGGATAGCCACAGCTATGCTTCTCTTATTTCCACATGTTCCTTGAGGGGTAAAGCATCTATGAGGTTTCCTTCTTCGGTATGGTTCAGACCATTTGGTCACCAATGGTAACACCATATTCTGTAAAAGTGACAAGTTCGTATGTATTTTTTCGTGCTTCTGCAATTTTGAGCATTTTCACTTGTTTTTAAATTTGCTTTTTTTAAGTTATTCTACATAGACTTACACACAAATAACATTTTTGTGTGTTTTTAATTTTGCACTTGCTCAGAAGTGCACGAAAAGAGCGAAAATAATGTAGCGTAAATATTTCACTTTAACAGTATGGTGAGCTTTGGTGGCAGTTTTCTTGAAGTTTCAACATGGAAAAAATTTAGTCAAATTTTGAAAAATGTAAATTTTTCTCCTGAATGCCACAAAACGCTAGTCCTGCTGAAATTTGTAGAACATAATTGGTTTTAAAAAATTGGTCTGGCTGGGACATTATTTTAGGACATGAGGTTAGAATTACCAATTGATAGTCAGGCGGTAGCCAGCCCGCTGGTTCTGAGGGGGCATTTTACCGGTAGGTGCAACAAAGTTCCCGATCACAAGCCAAAATTTCCCGGTCGCAGAAACAAAAGAATCCAAAAAGGGCTGATTTAACATAAATATGAGGGTTTTAATTCCCGAGTTTCCCCTCAAAAAGTTTTCATAGGGTGGCACTCTGCCCCCCTTTGCCCCCACTGGCTAACGCCAATGTGATAGTACATTGGGTAGCTATGAAAGTCAAATTCGTGTTGAAAACAGGCAATCTGTGACATTCAGTTTTAATCAGGTGAGTCACATATTACATTAGCATAGGAACACATGGGTCACATGATGGGAATTCTGTAAACCAAAAACTGAAGCTGACGAGAAGTGTCCATCATGGGATGTAATGGGAAAATTAATGCATATTGCAAAACACGTAGACTTGAAGAAAATTTGTATATTACTCATGAACTTTAGCTTGATGGCCAAGTGGACTTGTTTTTAGGATGCTCAGAATAGACTTGCTTTATAATGGAAAGTGTTTCAAAGTGTGTTATGAGTTGAACCCTAACAAAATGTAGTGATAATACCTACTCTACTTGTTAATTTTGGCAACAGCAATTGTAAGCTAAATATAACAATCTTTTTCTGAATTTAGTTTACACCCATGTGTAAATTGACCCGAGTGGTCTAAGTAGAGACACCCAAAACAAAAAACAGGCCAAAATAGGTTGATATTTTTAGTCCCACATTTTCAAGGACGGGTCTATGAAAGACTGAAGAAAGGAAAATCTGACAGTTTAAGCAGTGTTTATGATAATTCCTACCAGGAGGGAGAAATACATGGAGTTTTCACAGTAACATCCACGCAAGCCGCCTACAGGCACAGAACTCCAATAATGTAGATTTACGAAATACCACAGAAGGATAAATTCCCTCTATGCTTCCTTCCGGTCAGCTGGGCTTCCTTGAATAATACAGACGTACGTTGTCCTGATCTACTGTGTGATTGGAAATTGTTTGGTGCAGTCTGGGCCTGGGTGGGGGTAGAGAGGTAAAAGTAAGGTCATTAACGTTAGGTGCTTGGGACCACCACTTTGTCTCTTAAATTAATTTGAGCTTTTTCGGCCAGGTATGGCAGGCGTATCTTTCACTTTTCTAACCGTAGTAGCGATAGCGGGGGAGCATCAAAGAAAACCTTTATTATCCGGGTTATTCATCCTTACAACCAAAGTTCTTTCTCTTTTACTTTAACCCCCTGAGTTCTGCAGTAACTACAATAATAGTCTAGAGTTAAAAATTCTCCAATTTTCTCCCCCCAAACAAATCAAACTTGTTCTTGACCGTATTCAGTGTCAGCAGAAAAAACTATAATAAATGAGTCCAGACATGCTTAGCTCGTAGGTTCAATGGAATTGGAGATGCCTTACATATGACCTAACCAGTGGTCCATCTAAAAAAGCCAGATAAGTGTAGTAGATAACCAAGATAGTGCAATTTGGGACAAAAGCATGAACTGGCAAGACCGTCTTGGGGTGCTAAAGCAAACCTAGAAGGGGTGCCCAAAAATCGGCCCTCATTAATGACGTCATATGCCCCGCCCCCTTTTTGCATATTGCTTAATTATGTCAAAAATGGAAATTCTCAGAAACATATACGTGTTGTATCAAAATTAAAGCCTGGAAAACATAAAGATGTCTTAAAAAGACTTTTAGAGGGTATCTTGCATTTGGGGTCATTATAGGTCATTTAAAGGTCAGTGGAGGTCATTTGAATTAAATTTTACCAAAATTTGGTATCACATTTCCACCAACATGGCGTGCACTACAATAAAGGCAGTTCCGTAATTATGTCAAAAAAAATTTTGACATTGTAAAAAATAAAAAATCAAACCAAATAAACTGATTTTGTTTCATACAAAATGAAATAACTATGGTAGGTTCATGAACAAATTGCATATCAATTTCACAAAATTAGTTTTGGGATATTACATAAAAGTGGACATGGCTGTTGCCGTGCATTCCTAAAATGGCATATCAAGCACCTTGTAATACTTTTGATGTTTATTTTGAACAACAGAAGATTGCAAATTTGAAAAGTGGAATAACTTCTTTGATTTTGTCTTTGTAAGAATCTGTGTTCCATTATAAGAAATGATTGAAATTTCGTCGTGAGGATGTGTATATACAAATTGAAACATTTCGGCAACGTACGTCCAAACGGTTATCATGGGAAATTTAACCTAAAGAGGAACAAGCTTTGATGTTTATCGTTGTTTTTTTTTTCAGCTTAATCGCCCTTAATGTGTACAGATCTGTAAAAAAAAACTAAGAAAGTTTTGCAACAAGGGGACCTGTACTAAAAACATGAGTATACTCAAAAAGTTACACTTGGGTGTACCTCCACAGGGGGGGGCGGTGTTTTGATGGACTTGTTCATGAAAACCAAGAATGTGATTGAATTGAAATTTCAGGTCTAATTCTTCTGTCAGGAGTCTACTTCAAATACAAATTGCCCAAAATTTTTTTTTTCAAAAACCTGATACTTGAAGTTCTGGGTCCGAAGTCACTGGAGACCTTTTCCATGACAAGGCACACAAAAGTCCAGAGGCAAAAAAACCTTGGCGAGTGGCGAAGACATGCAGTTCACTAAGCAAATAGGGTAATTCCTTTTTTTGTCTCTTTCTTGCAGCCATACTTCAGCAGTTCTCTACTTTACCTTGGATATTAGGTGGCAAGGTCTACAATTGCTTTCAGGAGTTGTGAACTTCCTGAGTAGTAGCTTAGTAGTCCAACCAGAGCCCAAGAACTGGAGTTTTTTTGATGGGTATGCGGAAGAACTTTATTATAGCCCTTTTTGATACCCAGTCGAATGTCTGAAAATGACCTCTGATATTTTCAGGAAACAACTTTAATACATGGAATTGAAATCTATATGGTTCCTGGCAAAGAAACCAGGGGTGCCAGGCTTACCGTACGGTGTATAGCACGAAAGTCCTGGTGATAGCGATTGCACATCAATATCACATCAAGAACTATATGAAATCAAGAAAAAAATGAATCAACCAAAGGTTTTATTGGAAGGGTGGGTCTTGTTCAAGATGTGCCTTATGCAACGTTGAAAGTTGTATAAAAACATACAGTATATACATCCTCCAAAAGCCCAATTCGCTCGTCTTTTCAATTGTATCTCCGAATGACAATGAAGCTTGTAGCACTACAACCGGTCGGTGGTGAAATAATTAAACTGCCTTGGACAAAGGTTACATCATGTACAGTCAAAATCAGGAAAAATGATCCATCAAAAAGTTAGTTGTGAGCTGCAAAGCATTTCCGTTCAAGCTTTGCCCAAGTCTAAAGTGCTGAGACTTGATGGATGCGCCAGGTCATTGTCATGTGACAGCTTCAGGAATGAATTAGAATTTCAAACATGGCAATACCTGCTTCTTACAACAAGATCCAACAAGATCCACCAACAATGTTGCCAACGTTCCACAGCACAGATCATTCTCCCCCCTCATTATGGAGGCCAAGCAGTGTGTTCGGTACTGCTTTTGACAGTCACCAAGGAAAACGCCAAAAATTGCTCTTTCATTGTTTTTATTTTGTTCAGTTTGCTTTTGTCTGTTAAGAGATTCATTTTAAATTATGTGCAGAGTTCCTGGATGTGATTTTCTACGGTTTTGGACATAGGAAAGGAAATGCCTGCCGCTTTAAGTATTATCCTGTTTTAATGGCGGTTTCTGTGAAAATAGTTGTTGGGTACCTCTGTAGCAATTTCGATAAAGTGTCAGGTAAAATGTTATTTGGGCTCAATTGTTACAAGATCCCTTCCAGAAATTCTACCCAATATCTGGGTAGCTTGTAGAACTTCATTGTTATCCAAACGTTATTGTGGTTCAGTAATGCAAATTCTAGATAAATTTGAACACATAATACAAGCTTTTGGACAGGAAAAGTCCAGTGGATTGACTTTCTTCTGTTTGACCATCATTTTGTGTACGTCTTTTGTATTATTACCTATTTTATTTTTTACTTGAGATAATTATACATTTCTTTTTGATTGAATTAAACTTTACCCTAAAATCCATCTGTTCAATACGTTTTGAGCTTGGAACTCAAAGCTATTAACGTTTTAAAATGTATAATATTTTTTTTGAAAAATTATTATTTTAATATTTTATTTATCAGGTTTTAAATTGTTTTTAGTTTATTTCATTATTTGTTGTTGTGATTTGAAGGAACAAATTTAGATGGAATGCCATGCGCATTTCACATGATTTGACGACATTTTAAGCTATTTCCCCAGCTCCCTTGTCCCCACTTACCGGACTTGCTGAAAATCGCAACCACAACCTGGTACAAAAAACATTAAAACCACGTATATGACCTCTTGTTATAAATCTCTGCAAGCAATATTCATGCTTTAAACGTAGTATTTAACTTCCACTTAAAACAACAAGCTTTTCACAAAGAATGTGACAACAAAAACGGGCAATATATTTAAACATTTCGGGGATTTATAGTTTAGTGTTATATCACTGCAAGTTGATAATAATACTAATTTAAACCAAAAGCGAATCGTGGCATATGTAGGAATAAGGGGTCAAAGTTTGTTTACAGGGGTAAAATTGTAATGTTCGAATTAATAAGTATATTATGGGGACAGTATCTGTGATTCATAGTTTTATTACAATAGGCCAAATAACAGTTCAAGGTCATTCCTGGGTTAAAATTGTCCAATTTGCCCAAATGGTTTGAAAATTTGTCATTTGGTCACATAGATACTAAATTGTATATAGATTCTTAATTTGACAGTCAGATATAAGAATTAGAGTTATAGTTAGTGACCTCAATAGCCAGTCACATTTGCATTCTAATGATGCAAAAAATATCATTATCTGGTGCACCAGTATATCTTGGGCTCAATTACCAGTAGACCACTAATATTTTTATAAAAAACGGGTAAATCTAAAAGTTTACCCCATGTGACCTCTGACGTAATCCTTGAAAGGCGATAAGTACTTTCGTTTTTTTTTAGGCTATTTCGACCAATTCCCATTTCAATATTTGACGGGTAGAAACCTGGCACCATACATATTCTACTACTTGATTTTGGTAAAAACTTTTGATACGTTGTTCTTAAAGGATTTTCCCAATACAATTTGGAGAAATAGATATTGTGAATAGTTATTAGTCATTTGGTTTTCTTAAGTGACTGGCCTATCAATAACTTTGAAAATAAAGGCAAGTGAATATTAATGTATAATTTAAAGGCGCAATTTATACATGAACCCTCAAGTTACGATTAGTGTGTGCCATACTAATAATATTAAGGGGCGTGGTTATGGACATATATTTTGCAGTAAAGTAGTTGGTGGGGCTTCTCACATGCAATGTTCTCAACAAAACCCATAGGAGTGACCAATGGGATATCACATTTTGTTTTGACACTTTGACACCAGCCTTAACTACGGTTATCAGCCACAATACTGGCCAATGGTATCGTTGCCTTTAATGACCCCAAACTGACCTCGCTACAAATATTCAAATATTTAGATCATTTTAAGAACTCTACTGGTCTCATGTTTAAAATGATACCAAACTTGAATGAATTAGTGAAGTAATGATTTTAACATTACTACGAAATATGTATAAAAAGGGGCGTGGCATATGACGTCTATTGCTGTCGAATTTTGGGCACCCCTCTTGAAAATGCTTTACATACAGGTTACCTGTAAGTGGCTAGTGGACCACCTAACACGCTTTTGAAAGGGTGTTAATTACGTGTTATAAGCCGGTTGATATAACACGAGGGTTGACAGCGATCGGAAAGCAAGCCCCCCCAGTGTGTTGAAGGTATGGCCGCGTTCAAACTCGTTAACACGGGACAACACTGCATAACACGGTATAACACTCGGAACACGGACCGTGTTATATCGTATTATGGTAATTTGAATTGATAAGCACTTGAAGTGCCTAAGTGGTTGAGGTACAATTACATGTATATTAAGACATTCCACAGGTTTCACTATAGAAGGATCAGCCTCACAACACAAATTACACGAAATTGTAGTCTTCTGCATCGGGTTTTCAACTCAGTTTAATGTGGACGTAATTTGACACTCTACGAAGCAGCGCGGCCGAATTACTGCAGTGCAGTGTTCGATGTTCTTGGAAGCGCACATGAAAAATTCACTAAGGCATGAAATGCACAACGATCTTAAATGAAAAAAATTTTACTTTTTTATAAATAAAAAACATAGTAAATAAACACATCCTACATTCCTAATTACGAAGGAAGAGGATATTAACGATAAGAAAATTCTGGAAAAACGAGATGAAATGAATAACAAGTTATCTAACCCGTTGTACAAACCATCGTGAAGATGATAAAGCAACACTCATGCATGCGGATCATGTACACCATGCATAGGTTCACGTTGACCGGCGCTGGTGAGTGCGGCAGGAGTATGCTGGGTGTTCACCGAACAATGTGCCTTAAAATTATGACCAATTGACCGCTCGTGAAATGTCGTTGCCTCTGCTTTGTTAGATAAATAAAACAAACAATACTCATTACTTGATGAAGTTAAATTTAGAACCCCACGACCCGTCAAGTACCGGCAATTTGAATTTTACAGTTATTCAAAGAGTAGCCTCCTTCAAGATAAAGCAATTCTAAAAATCATAATTTCAACTGGATTGCATCTGGAAATCTGTACAACTCGCTAACGTACTGTAGTTTGGAACAAGCATAGGCCTACATTAAATTATGAGTTTTCGCTGCATTTGGTCTCCTTAAAAGTGAGGAGGACGGAATTCGGTTATTATTTTTTAACTATGGCTATGGTACGGTTGGTACCTATCTTCTATTACTCTTCCCTTTCAATTTCATAGCTTCAATCTTCCGCTCCAAAACTCCTATTCCGAGCACTCACCTCTAAGTTCCTCCCCGGAGTTCTCTTCGTCAGCATGGCGCAAATTATTATAATTAGGCCATCGTGTTCATTAACATAATACTAGACACCATGTGCCCAAAGAATTAGAACTTCGAACATAATTTTTTTTTATGATAAAAAAGACAAAATTACGAAACGGCAAATTAATGAAGCTAAATTTGGACAAGTCCATGCCTGTTTAATAATTATCACGATATTTCCAGATAAGATCAATTCATTTCCCAATCTGCCGGGGATGTTGCAAGATTTGTGTATTGTCGGGTTTAAAAAATTTCAAATAAGCAGGGTTTAGTACGTCACGCAATAAGCCAAATAGGGTCAAAATAAATATTTAAATTGTCGCCACGCCCATCATGCCAGGAAGTCATCCACATGCGAGGTTAATGACAACAACAAAAAACCAAAACAGTGAATAAATGGGAACATATAGTCTTTAGATACGATTACATGCTATCAGACCGGGATTAAACATGGAGAGACATAGGACATTAAAATGATATTTAGATGTATGTCTAATTGACCAAGCACGCTATGCGCTATTGCAACTCCAGTTTTTACTCGCCAAATGAAGCGTCATGCATTAGTAGGCGAAACATTCAAACTGGGCTGTATCCAACGTGTGAGGAAAAAGTACTGGGAAATTTCCCATGATCCTGGCTGATATCGAAGTTTATAGGACTGTATTTTTACGGCCTGAACCGGTTGACACTGGGCATCACTAAGATGCGGTTATGTAATTTTTAATTTAGGGTTAAAATAAGCAAAATTAGTTGAAGCAGGGAAGGTGGTCAAATGGTGAAAGTTATAAATACAGGGTCACGTGGAGTGACGGTTATCAGTCTACAAAACAATTTCCAAGTCTATAAAATATTGGGGAGAACAAGAAAACTTAAACACAATCAAGAGGATGGTGAAGGTGTGGCAGTTCTGAAACTGCAGAGGGATGTTACATTAGTTTTCTACGGCGTACGGGAGGGTCCCGATGAATATAAATGAAGTTCGATTTTCATAACTCAAAGGTATCTGTCATCAGAACAACGTAAAAATAGACGACAACAACTAAAGAAAACTAAGCCTTAAATCAGCGTACATGTATGTCTATTGTCATTTCCCGGGGTCCATTATTCTTTCTCTGATCAGAAGTAATGGGAGCTCTGACCACCCCCCCCCCCTTCGGCCATGCAAGTTTATCTCGTCCACAGTCCCACACAACACTCGACCGTGGATATTCATTTGATGATTAATGACGTCACTCAGGCCTGGGGTTCCCCGTTTACAATTACGGCATGGACCTAAGTGATTAATACAACAAGGGGAGTTTCCAGTTTTATTTCTAACAATTTCACCTGGATCCCCATTTGTGCCCAATCGTAAAAATTAAACTCTCCAAGGGGGGGGGGGGGGGAATTTTTATATTGTTTCAAGATGTAATATTTGGCAGCGATGATGTGCCCGTGTGTAACTCCTGAATGGTAATAAATGTTACTTGTTGTTTAATGTGAGCTTTGCAAGCCAGAGTATGGTCACAATTTTTTGAAAAAAAAAATATTGTAGTTAAGCTAATTAGTATTTAAAATATCATTAGTGTATAAAATGCTTCATTCGAAAGAGAAAGAGAAGAGAAAAAAATTCCCCTTGTGGGGCGAAACCCGACACATCAGCAGGGAAAGGGTTAAGAGGCACGGTCTCTACCGACTAGCTATCCAAGGATTTTTTTTTTTTTTGAGGGTGAAAATATAGTACTTAAAAGTTAGCTCCTAATCATAAAAAAAAATAAAAAAATCACCGGTTAATTTTCTTTCTTTTAAAACAATATTATTTCTCATTATATTTTAACTTTTCTGTAAACTTGCATTTGTAAGGACCCTATAAAGATAAAAGTAAGATTAATTACAAACGGGAACAGATGGCAAATGACCTTCCGAATTTTGATAACATTCAGGTTCCCTTGGGAAATTGTCGACATTCAAGCCGGGATTCAATTATTTTTAATATCTTTCCATTCTATCTCACAAATATTGTTCAAATTTGGAAACCAATAGTAACTAAGACTACTACGGTCCGATTGACTAGGGATCGAAAACTAAACGTTGAGGTATAAAAAAGGAGAAATTGATAAAAACTGGGCATGATTAATTTGAGTAAAATATCCCGTGCTTTGAGTGGATAACTTCATAGAATGAGCATGGAATTCACGTTTTCTATGTGAAAACGAATACAGCAAACTTAAGAAACGGAAAAAAAATATGGCAAAAAAATCTATATTCCTGAGCCATTGTCTTGCATAACAATCGTAGTATATTCCGAAACAGAATATCAAAAGGAAATTTTTTCTATCGACAGTGGATGGTTTAAGACAATGAGTCAGGTAACGGGTTTCGTACTTTCTATTTAAAGGATTTAATTTACGTAAGGAGGAAAATTTACGTCATAAGGGAAATCACTGGCGTTACCATCATTTATACGAATAGGGAGATCACACTTCTACCGTTAATTATTAAAATCGTAAAACAGGATTAATGACGACGATAGCCTAGAAACAATTTGTGAGAGTATTCCCCTTATATTTTCTTCCTTATCAGAGGTTATCAGAGCTCGGCAGAACTTAAAAAAATATGTCTCCTCCCTTTGGTAAAGGTAAATAGCTCCAGCTCCCAAGTCTTATGCCACAAGCAGGCTTTAACATCAAGGACTACACGATTTTACTTCAGAGATGGACCCGGAGGCCTCGAGGGGCGGTCAGGTAATACGTTTTCAAGCATTACATAATTTGTTTGAAAATAATATTTCATAATGTTAAGCCCCCCCCCCAAACAATGGAGGTACGAGTTGAATTGTTGGATTGAAAAAACAAATAAAAACCGGTTATTAAACTTTAAAACAAAATTAAATAAGGATGTATCTAAGTCAAAGAAAGACCCCCCCCCTTTAAAATGGGGGAACGGTAAATAATTATGCATGGGGAAGGAATTAATATGCATTAGGGGAAAACCCGTTAAATCTGAAAAACACGTGCCTCATAGTCATATTCTACAACTTTCTGAAAGGGACTCTCGATTTCGTTTGTGTATGCCTTTCAATCGAAAAAGTATATGCGACAGGGCGCGGATGCTTGATTACTTATTAGAAATAGATCGATCTAGGGATCATTTATACAGTTAGCCTACTAATTGCAAAAGGGGGAGGTCATTAATGTTTCGTTACGGAAGTTGGGATTTAGAGTTGCGAAATATACGTTTAGACAATGGCGACATATCCGCTTAAATCGACTCACTTGGCCTGGCCATATCAATTACATTTAATCTAAAACAAGAACCTCTACACCTTTTGCATATAGCAGAAAACGCTATTTTGAGCAAACTTTTCTCATCCAACAAAAAGATGTTGGATGAAGAATTTTGAGAAAAAAGCACTGAAATTTTGAATATTTTAGGGATTTAGTTCAAATTGCCGTGCCTTCATCTCTTCCGTCAGCAGACCACAAGTAGTTGTTTGCAGGGAAGAGTGAAGTAGGTAGTGGATGTTTTTGTGTACAGAGAGGACTAGTATTTGAGCCTCGTAACCCATTGCGAGCCCGAGGCCGGTAGTTGCGATTTTGTATTTGAAGCAAGGCCTGGGCTGGCTTGGATGCACTGAGGATTATGATGCATCACGTATTGTGTATTGTCGTGATTGTAACGCTACTTACTAGTTCAAAGTAGTACCATATACCCAGACTAAAGTGTTTCTGTCAAAATGTCCTAGCCACAATCTCTTACTGGGGCTATCTACACGAAGCGGATCAATGTGGCCAGGGGCTTGCATGGTGTATTTACAGTTACATACATAGAACATTTGTGTTACTGCACAGTGCACAGCCCACAGCATATTCTCTGTTCGGTCTTGAGTCATGGGGTGCAGGACGTATACGTAATGACGGGACTGTGCATTCGCTTTAGCATTTCGATTGTGCTGCCTTTATTCCACATGCGTGGTGCAATGGAAAGGCCAGCGCGGTGCGTTTCTAGGGTGCCAAAACCCAACGCGCACAGTGACGGCACCCTCAAACTTGAGACCGAAATATAGGGAGTGCGATAGGAGCACGCTTCTATCGCGGTTTTTGCTATTGTATCACCACAGGGTCACCCTAATAATTCGCGCGATCCATTACACACGGACGTGCACGCACTTAAGCGATAGATGGTGGGGTGATGCGTGTTGTTGTCGCAACAATCCTGCTGTAATGGCATGAAAATGTGCACTGTACGTGCAGACAGTCCAGCGCACGTTCACAAGTACATTGGAATCTTGGAAGTACCAATACATTGGTTGCGGGATATTTTGGTGTTGGACTGTGTGTGATAGCCCACTGTATTGTTTTCCTTCTTACATTTCCTTTGTGAACATTACATCTGGTTGTCTGGAAACATTTCCGACTTTCATTGTGCTTTCTAAGCCGGTATGACACGATTTGACGCAATCGGTTGCAGATTGACGTGTGAGCGGGGCGTGACGCACTACGATGATTTTGACGCAAATCGGTGCAGATTTGACGCGTGACGCGGGGGTGACGCACTACGATGCTGGAGTTTAGAACAGCGGACTCGTCCGGACTCAATTGGCAGTCCGAGTCGCTCAGACTTGGACTCATGGGCTCGGGGAACTCGGACTCGGGTCCATGCCTCGAACCTCAGGGGCCCATGCAATGGACTCGGATTCGCCGCAGACTCAGGACCTTGCTGGACTCGGACTCAATTGAACCCCGGTGGACTCTGACATTCAACAACTATACAACACAACATCTATCTCCCAATACTGCCAATACTAGTAGTTTGATTTTGAATGATCACCAGATCCATGATTGTTTTACATGCCTCAATCTTCTAAAATTTATAAATGTGCTGACAAACTTATCTAATCAGATGAACATGATAGTTAAATAGTCCAAATGCACCATTCTCCACTAATTAGTGAATGCTCAAATCAGCAAAGTCAAAGGATTAAAAATTGGAAACTTGAATAGATGCGTATGTTATGTGTACGTATACAACCAATGCACGAGCAAGCATGAAGTAGGGCGGTTCCAACGCCCTTGAGACTTTGCGGAAAAGCGTTTGAAGATCGTACTCGCGTTGAGTTTTAATAGCTGATTGAAGAGCCACGCGCTTTCTTTAGAAAGTAATTGATAATGAGCATGCGCATAAAAAAAATTGTGTGGCCTGTCAAGAAGTGGTCGACTGTGACCGAATTGCTGAGGATTAATGACCTCACCGCTGCTTGCAAAAGTTAAAACCATCGCGTTCTCATAGTTTACTAAATAAAAATGTTCAAACATGTCCAAGCCCCTCCATCGTGGGATCCTAATTGATGAACGGGACCCTATAATGACTATTGGGGGAATCCCCTGCCGTGACGTTAATTTAAATTCAAGATTAGAAAGTTAAAGATAAAATTAAAACTCGCCATTAACATGTTAAAACATCCACGGTAGATGTGAAAATGAAATTGTGATTCCATCACGCATAAAAATCCCCGTAAAAAGAGGCAAATATTGTGTAATGTTTGTAACTTTTTTACACACCCGCACACAGGGCTAACAGGTCTTACTTGAGACATGTTAAGCTCATCATTATTAATCACTGGAAGGCCCGGGGGCTGAAGCACGTGTGATAGTTTAAATAAATTGATCATCAGAAAAGTATGTATTACAGTAAAGTATTGTTAGGCCTATGATCATGTTCGTCCTTTATGTATAGCACATTAAATTTCAATCCATAGTCAATCGAAGGCAGTTAGATTTTATTCGACATCTTGAGCTATATATTGATTGCAGATATGAACAATTGTTGTGACGCCAAATAGACAAATTACTTAAAAATGGTGAATTCTCTGGTTGCTCCAGTACCAAGAGGAATTCCATGAGATTGCGCATCTTGCGCAACGTCAATGCGTAATCAGCAACCGTTCAAGTTCGAGTTTGTTGTCCTTGCGGGCACTTCTTTGTTTGTGTTTCCTTCATTCATATTTCAATTCCTCGAGGCCTACATTCGCGATGTCTACCATCTACTATACCCAGGAAGTTGGTCTCGTTCTGTTGCCGAAAGCATTGCGAAGGAAAAGTCTGTCGCGGGACTTGCGTCTGAAAAGGTAAGTAGAGTAGTGGTGAAGAATTCGGAAGCTTTGCCATGACGCAAACGTATTGTTTCCGCGGCAAAAATGTAGCCGCTGTTTTATTGAGTTCGGACGTCCGTTGGACGACCCGCAAGCTAGTGATTATTAATGAGAAACTGATGCTATGTATGCACTTACTGGTAGCTTTTACCGGAAAAAGTTGATATTTCTGAATGATTTATGAGCCAGGCCAACAGTTGAAAACAGACTACAGTTTATGTGCCCCTAACGCTGCTGGGGTATGTCCATGACTCATATAATTGAGCATATTTTTCATGCTAGGGCTCTTAATATGGATTATAACATAGCCTGTCAGATTTATGAGTATTATTACAGTATGATTATTGGCCACCCGTGGGTTAGGAACACGATTGTGCAT
>JAMKCH010033700.1:0-28081 GCA_023653785.1 Ophioderma brevispina
ACTATACTGTAACAATCTCCCTAACAATTTACAAGTTACTTTACTATAAATAGAAACTTTCGAGTTAACCCCACTCGCATTTCTTACTTACCCGTCCATACAACTTTAGGATGATTAGCAATAACCTCAATCAGAAGACAAGGTCCTCTGCACTGGAATAACATCAATCCTGAGTTTAAAAACGCAAAGTCTGCTAACATTTGCATAAATATTATAAGATTTATCTCTTATCACTTTACCGGTAACGTTTTCTCTCTTTTTACATGGGATTCCAATTAGAATTAAGTTTTACATTTAATTGCCATCATCATTGCCAACATTTAGTGTTTCCCTGCACATGTTTTTTTTTTTTTTGGTCTGGAGTGCACTTTCTTTGCGCTTTCGTCTGTGTTTGGTGGAATTTGTCCTTGCACTTTATTAGTAATTAAGATAAAGTAAGGTATTTATCTTTGTAACATTTACTGGGTGACCTTATGTTTCGAGCTTTTGCTCTTTGTTTTGGTCTCCCCACCATTGTATTTTCATGTATTACAATTTATCTGGTGAAATAATACATTGAAATTGAAATTGAAATTTAATTTTTTAAATATTGAAGTTTTAGTTTATAATTCATTTTAGTAGAGAAAATAATGGATACAATCGTCAAGTCCTTCAAGAAAAATGTAATATTCGGGAAATGCTGATGTTGTGTTCTGGAAATATCACATAAAATGATTTCATACAGTATAGGTACAAGTCTAAATGACATTGTTGTATACTGTAGTGCATGAGGAAAGCCTATAAACCCCACAATGATTTTTAAAAAATTGATACATACAAATACTTATCCTCGTATTTTGACTTACCGTGACACTCTTAAAAAGCCACGTCTGCAGCATACGTGCAGCGGAGTTCTGCCCATTGGTTAACACACTCTGTGCTTCAGCCCCAACTGGAAATACTCACCGCTTCTGGGCAATTAATCGCGCAGCTATATGCAGTGGTGTGCCAAATCAACGTCCTATTTGACATCCCGCCTTGTAAAATAATAGATAATTTAGATTGGTCATTTGACCATTGATCTTAGATCAGACGAAGAGGGGACTGTGGACTCTCTGTGGATATCTGACTGGAGAACGCGAAGCTTCGTGAAGTTAGCATGGCCAGGCACTTAAAGGCTGACTCAGAGATTTCCCGATGAGGGCGCACTCATTTTTCAAACCAATCGTGTTTTTTGCATATACATAATGCTTGTCCATATACTAATCACTGTGTGAAATAACTAAGCTAAATTCGAAGTCTTTCATATAGAAAACCACAACTTTAAAATTCCGGATCCGGAAATTTTGTTATACACGTATCCTATGGCACAGTTATACTGTGCATAAATGTTTACTGCATGAAAACGAAAAATCCGATTCATTTCTAACTTTGGAATTAAGCATTTTAGGTATCTATCTTTAGTTCTAGATGACTATTTTTAATTACTACACCAAAACATTTATATTTCGAAATCTCTGAGTCAGCCTTTAAACATGAAGTTGACATAACGAACCTCCAGTATGAGTGTGTCAAATAGTTTGCTAACTGGTGACACACATCTGAAGGTGGTGTTTTCTGTATCGTTTGTTTGTAGATGACTTACTAGTATTAGCTCGAGCAGTGTAGCGAATAAGTAGCTCTAAGTTTCACCTATATCTAAACTGTACTTAAATATTTTTAAGGCAACCAAAACATATTGTACAGGCAAAAACGGCATAATTTCGGAATAACGGAATAAAGCACACATGATACCGAGTAAGATTGAAGGGTATAATATAATTATGCCAAATCTGACAACTCTCTCGTGCAGTGGCGTAACCAGCGGGGGAAAATGCCCCCCCCCCCGGGACCACTTACGGAGAAGCCAAAAAATGGGGACGAGAAAAGAAGGGGAGAAAAGAAGGGGAAGGAAGGGAGAAAGAGAAGGAAAGGGGAACGAAAAGGGCAAGAGGAAGGAGAGAGAAGAGACTGGCAAAGGGAGGGAGAAAGAGGGTGAGGACTCAATGAAGGTCTGTGCGGGGTCCCGGTGGGACGCCGTAGGCGGTCCTTCGAATTTCGAACCGAATGGACAAAAAATGGGGAGAGAAAAGAGGGAAGCGAGGAAGAAAGAAAGAGAAGAAAGTGAAGAGGGAGAAAAAGCGAAAGGAGAAGAGTGAAGCGACGGAAAGGGACAGAAAGAGAAGGGAAAGGGGGTGAAGCCGGGGGAATAAGAGTCTGTGCGGGTGCCCCGGTGGACGCAACGATGGCCTCCCCCTCCCGGTCTCAGAAATTCGAACCGACTGGAAAAAATGGGGTCTACCGGCGATGCAGAGAGACCGAAGGGATTGGTAATCCCCCACCGAGTCAGGTATGGTTAAGCGTCCTGAACCAGGTAAGACTTTTAATAATCTCAAACCAATAACTTGGTAAAGAAACTTTGAGGACTCAAACCAGTCGTCTTCAAATTATATAGAGCTCGTCCATGGACTTCGATTAGCCAACATTGGCTTCTTCACTACTACCCCATCCCGTGTCGTCATTTAAATATCTTGGATTTTAAGTTGGAGTATTTAGGTAATATTCATATGACAGAAGTAGATGAATGGAGAAACTTTGTGTAGTTAAAATACAATAAAAAAAATGAAAAGTCCGTGATAATGTGGATGTATTACATTCTTGTGCACCTTGTGTAACTTGGTGGCTCTGAAAAGTAAGTACAATGATTATGTGCGTTAGTACTGTTTCCCGCCTTCCCCATGTAATGTAACATCTATAAGCTGGAGTGGTGCTTTTGAGCTCATATTTCAATCTATTGCCACATTGGGCCTATTGAGCAAGGCCTCCGGGAGGTCAATAATTTTACTGTTACATCATTTACCAGCATTGTCTCTGAACTACTTGAGAGACCACACGGATTTACGAGAAGAGATGAGAGAGAGCGATAGAGGGACTCGCGGGGGGAGAGAAGATCGAGACGCTCTCTAGAGAGAGTTTGACTCCCTCACTTGCATGCACTTACCACCACCAAAATCCACATAAGGTGCAGAAATTTCCGCACCCCCCCCCCCAAAAAAAAGCCTGCCTTACGGCCCGCTTACTTGACCAGTTACTACTTACTTGCACCTCTCCTTATCAGCTCATCATCTTGCTAGCTCATTGCTTTTTGTCTGCTAATATGTAACTCCGAAGACCATTGTCATTCAGTCTGTCCATTCGGTTTCTCCAGATCGAGCCAAGTAAACCGGCGACCAACATTTAATATGGGACTTCATCGGGCTCTAATTAATAAGAAAAGTTACGTAATTGTAACGGGTACTTTTGGGGTGTTCACTCATTGAGCACAATAGTAGTAAATTTCCACCTAGGGGACAGGGGGGAATTTGGTGGGCATTTACTTGCGTTGTTGCACAGTTTAAAAAGGAAAACTCAAGATTCACACATTCACGAAGTAGATAACACAATCTCAGTTCTTAGTTGGTTTTGTCCTTAGTTGTCTTTTGGTATTTCATTTGTTTCGGTCCAGTGGCAATAAAAGAATATCTGGGTGCAATCAGACCTAAGTCTCAAAAATAAACATCTGTGACCAATAATAATAAATAGTGTACTACTGCTTATGAACTGCTGCCGAGTTTGAAGCTTTGCAAATTTTGAAATTTGATTTCAAATGGACAAATTTTGATAGTATAGATTGCCAAACAAAACGAAAATAACATAAACAAATACCAAATCGCAATTATTAATACCTTAAAAACCAAACCGCAGGCATAATCGTTAAAATCAACCCCTCCAAAAACAGAATCGAAGAGCACAAAAAATGAATTAAGAAAATAGAAAATTATGAACATCCCAAATTTTTCGCTGATCAAACTAACCAACGACTTTGCCAATCAATGAAAGGGATAAATTGTTTGAACTTTATTGTACAATGTAAAGAACGTAAGAGTTGAGCAAAAAACTGGCATATTGAGCACAGCCACCTACACTGTTGTTCTTCTATGGATTATTCGCCGCATTTGACATCATCACCCATTTCATTTTTTCAGTGTCTACTAATCGGGGCCACTGTGTTACGATAGTTCAAATCATATCTTAACTAATCGTTCCAAGCGTTTTTTGTGAGTGATAGGCTTTCAGACATATCACGTCCTCCTTGCGGTACCCCACAGGGATCTATCAAGGGACCACTTGATTTCATCCGATATATCGGTCCTTTGTTGGTGCACATAGCGGATTTATGCAGATTACACAGGTATTTAGTACTGCATCATCCAACCCATTTGAAGCTATAACAATTGAAAGTTGTATCTCTGAGTAAGATCTTGGATCATCACCATTAGCTTATGCTGAGTGATTGGAAGACTGAAATTGTGGTGCATTTTCATTCAAGCATCGCACGCCTTCCAATCTACCAGCTATTGTTATCTGTGATGCCAGATTCAATACTGCAATACTCTGCTTAGGATCTTGGTGTTACATTGGATAGGAGAGTTCCATGAAGATCACATTAGGGACATCGCACGCTCTGCACTGTGGAATCTGCAAGATTGGACGGATCCGTAGGGATTTAGATCAACCTACCACAAAACGCTTGGTAAAGACAAGAGGTAGCACATTGTTTTGAAAAGAGCGCCCTCAATTTTTCAAAAAAATTGAGGATTCTTACCACGGGTTTCATTGGTAAAGGGCTAGTAAACTATACCTGTGAATGGTTAAGGGGGGGGGGGTATGGGGTCTGAATATGATAAAAAATTGTTTATCCAGAAAATGAGATAGCAATGGCTTAAATTATTAGACTGTAATCTACCAAAATGCTTTTTATTCGATAGCAATCGGACATTACGGTTCCCGAGATATGATCGATCAAAGTCAAGTTAGTGTACGCCGAAATTGTGCCAAAAATTGCCATCATCTCCGATATTTTCATGTGAAAAAAAATTTAAGGGGTGAGATTAAAATATTTTAAAAGATATTATTTCTGAACTCTGAACACATTCATTTTGGGCGAAGTTGAAGTATATAAAGACTTATATTATCCTTTCATAATTTAAAGTATTAAAATGTCAATGGTAAGTGATTTTATGTATTTATTGTTTTCCACCCTGCATATTAAGAAAAATATTTTAAAAATTAATTACAGGACAAGGGATTGCACCTATTTCGATGATTCTTCATTAATAATTATGATACTTCAGTATAAAATGAAATTTAAAAAAATAATTCCAATATTTACATCAACAGCGCCCTCACTTTGTCTAAATGTTTCGAGGCCTATAACCGTTTAGTTAAAATACGCAAAAATCCAAAACGAGAACCGAAGTAACTAGAATACGCTACATGCTATGAACATGAAATTTGGCACACATACTTAAGCACATCTAGGCCGAATTGAAACCATGAAGGCCGTTTTAAAGAATTGTGTTCCAAATTCAAATTACGCATGAAATTATGCGATGGGTCGATTGCGGTTGCCATGGCAACGTTATCAAAAATCGGCTCAGGTTTCACTCCGTATTTACCTCCTGCCATATGTCACCCAAGTTGTCCCGGAGCAGTTTAGGTATTTAGTTACATTCGTTCTAGTGTTTAGCCAATCAGAGGGCTTACGGGTTACCATGGCAACTAGAGCAAAAATTTTATGGATTTTAAAACTTTGTGAAGGCTTACAAATATGATATATAACAGTATATACACTATTAGGAAAATAAGAAAAAATCATTTCAAAGTCACTGCTCAGGACACCATCTATACCCACACCACCTTAAGCTCGGAAAATGTCTATGTGTCACAAACGAGGCATTTTGTAATTAGAATAATTACTATCGGGATCCCGATAATAATTCATGGCTGGATGGAAACGGGCCTTCCAATGTGAAATAGCCGGGAAATAGCGCCATGTACTATCTACGCTCATCCATTAGTGTTTAGTTGGTTTAGGCAAGTCAAGTTAGAGATTATTTTCTGGAGGTGGCACTATTTCATATTGACGGAAATAAAACGTGAATTTCCAGCTTCCGCGTTAAGTCCAATCTGGATCCCAATTTTACGTTACAAAATCGCTTATTTTATGATAATGCGCATTTTTTAGATTCTCGTTTGCAGGTATAGTTTCGTAGACAATTCCCAACATAACTCGGCAAAATATCAAATTTGAAAATGGGGGCGTTCTTCAAAAGAATGTGATAATATGCTTAATGCATTTGTGTCCACTAGTTTAGACTGCAATAATTACCGTTGTGTGGTTTCCTTTCTGTGATATTGCACCAGTGTACCAATGAATTCGAGCGGAAGACAGGCCCACTTTGACAAACCCGCGATAATTACCTTCGCCTGGTCATGACCAGTCTACACTGCTAAAAGTTAAAGATCGGACCCGTGCCAAAATCTTATTATCTGGTTATGTACAGCGCTTAGACACTTTGTCTAGATACAGTAGCGATGATAAGTAACAATTATTATTATAACAACTTGTGTGTAGATACTTGACTGGCAAGCAAAAAATACCGAACATTGTACTAGTGCAAGTATGGTCTTTCCCACAAACTTCGTGCTACTGATTTGGAGTTAATGGGGTTTTGTGGCCAAAGGCTCCATAATAATTGCTAAAACGAGACCAGGGCCCAAATTCATAAAACCGTGCTAGTTGAGCTGAACAACTAAGGCCTGGTAAGATTCTAAAAATCCCTCGTATGAAACTACGGAGTTGACAACTAAATTGAAATTCATAAAACCTTACTAAGAACATTGCTAATAGTTACATACTAGAAAAATCTAGTTGCCAACTTGCTCACTCCTTTTGTCTACCGAATTGGGTGCTTTCGGGAGGAATGGCCTTGTTGCAGTTGGAAAGGCAATAATTAAATGATACCCTTTTGTGTTTTAGTCTGTCATCTCAGAGTATTAACATGCTTGATCACCTGTGAACCTGATCAAAAACTGATGCTAATATAAATGTAGTAGTCGTAGATGGTACATTCTCGATATAAAGTGTTCAACCAATCGTTTTTAGTGTCGCTCACATTCATGCACAGTTTAAAGCTGTTGTTGTTTGTTTGTTGTTATTTCTTCTTTTACTGGGTACTCATTCAGTGGTCAATACAGGTAGACCTATGTTCTTCCATGAGGCCCAGGGTCCAATTCAACATTAAAAATAACAAATAAGTAAAATATACAACTTATATACTAAAAGACAATATAAATATAGATTATACAAATTATATACAATTATGGCTAACATTCAAAAAATTAAAATTAACTGTATTACTTATACATAAATGATATCTAAACTGATGACCTATTGTCTAACATCATACATTTAAACATTAAAATAATTTAATAAGTAGCAAATAAATTGCAAATTATCAAATTCAAATCATTCAGCAAGCCAAATATTGTACATCTGAATTCAATGAAAACATAATTACAAAGAGCAATATATAAAACCTTCAAAAATTAAACAAGTAGCTTATTGGTGCACATACAAATTAAAATGGAACAGCCCAATTGAGTAAGATTGTCTAATTACTTAAGCAATGGCAACAACATGGACAAATTGCAACACCTATCCAAAATGTTTTGGCATATAATTCACTCAAAAGAATACACAAATTAAAACTACTGACTATCAATTACAGAAACAAAACTGAAGCAATGCAACTTATTAAATAATGTAATTCGGTTTTTGAAATTGAGGGTGCTAGTTGGCCAAAGGGGTTTTGAATTGTGGGGAGAGAGTCCAGTCATGCCCCCTGAAAATAAAGCTGAAGTCTCCCTGCTTCAGTTCTAGGTTTAACAGTGTGAGTGGCAATATCCCATTTGTACTACCCCGTGTGCTATACTTATGATTATTTTTGTGATTTAGTAAATTCCATGTAAACTCTCAGGGGACAGTACGCAGCAAGGGACATTATAAACTGCAAGAATATAGGTTGTCTTTCTACGAGGGATTAGGGGTTTCCAGGACCAGTATCTCTGATCAAGACTGAGTGTGTTCTAACTGGGACTTTGAGAATAGCTCTCCCAGCACGATTTTTTGAAGACGCTACTTACTCGGTCGTGAGGGGTTGTGCACCAATTGCCCCAGACAAACATCACAGTTTAAGCTTATCCTAGGGAGTACAAGTGCCTTGTAAAGGGTATTCGGATGTTTGCTGCCAACCATCACGAAATACGTGTTTAAAACAACCAATGTCTGTATTTAGAAATTGTGCGGACATTTGATTTACATGGAATTTCCAACTCATAGTTTGATCTAGAGTCAGGCCTAAATACTTGCACTGATTTACATCTCCAGTTGAGTTACCATTCAACTAAGTTTAGGTTAAGTTGTTGAGTTTTGTGACATTACGAGTCTACAAGAAAAAGGATGGCTTGTCTCTTAGCATTCAGGGTCAATCTATCGTCCTGCATCCATTAAAGAAATTTGGCAAAGATCAGCATGAGAATGGTGTTGTTATGTTAATTTCTTGAATGTTCTAATGTGTAAAAAAACTTGCCTGTATCATTCAGCCTATAAGTTATATAGTTAATTTGGTGTACCGATACAATGTAGGAGGTCATTGAGGTACATTGTAAATAGGAGAGGACCACTATTGAGCCCTGAGGAACAACAAATCAACTAAAGCGAAACTGACACGTATGGCCAATTTTGTAGCATGTTTTACGGGTTACTCAAATATGGACTTGAACCAATCCAGCTCTAGGCCTGTAATTCCAAATGATGTGAGCTTTTGAATTAAGATGGAAGGGTGACCGTTATCGAAGCCTTTTTGAGGTCGATAAAATTCACCGACAGGATGACCGGGGCATTAGTTTGTCAAGAAATAGTCAGTGACATCAATTAAGTATAGAGTAAGGGTGAATGTTTGGGCCTAAAGCCAGATTGGTTGGTAGACATAAGTTTATTATCCCATAAATGAGAATAATTGGATTGTGGACCAGCTTTCAAAAATCGTCATCACAACTGGACTACTGATATGGGGCAGGTAGTTATTGACCTCAGTACGAGAGCCATTCTTTATGAGGAGGTGTGGTGACTCTGCTGTTGTCCACATGCTGGGGAACCATTTCCACATGGACAAGCTACGATTGAACCACGTAGTCGTGGAGAGGATAGAGGGCCTTGCCCCTGCTTTTATAAGGCGAATGCTGACACCATCCAGCCCTGTTGTTGCCTTCCTGGGTCAAGTGAGGTAAGAGATTTGAAAAAACCCCCTGGTCCTCAGTTATAGAAACCAAATGTGAATTTGAGTACTGTCAACATTTGAATATTTTAATGGAGACTGAACATTTCTAGGTACAGTATCAAACTTTTTGGCAAGATTTGCACCAACAGTTGAAAAGAACATATCATGGCATCAGCAACTATTGTTTGTCATTAAACCATTACCATTTCAGTTTAACTGCAGGTATATACTTGGGGATTACCGGGGACAAAAAGTGTTTTGAAAGTTTTGCCACAGCCTACGTGGATCTTGTTTGTTTTCATTGATCTGCTGATGCAGAAAATCAATTAGCTTTCAATTTGTTTCTCAGGTTGTTAACTTTGTTATGATAAGCTTTAGCTGTCTCCAGTGTCGAACTGATTTTGACTTCTCGGCTTTTCGGTTGCCTTAGGACCCTGGGGCTCTTAGATACAAGGTACTGGTAATATCAGGGATACAACTAGGTTGTTGGCTGAAATTTGATATTTTTAATTGGTGCATGCTTGTCACACACCGGCCAGAAAAAGCTTTAGGAACCTATCCCATCCTTCATCAGGAGAGAGTTCGCTAAATCGACATAATCCCAGTCCATTTTGAAAATCTAACACAAACGCGTTCTCATCAAACTGACGATAGACCTTAGCTCAAGAATTTGGAACTCCCGCTGATTTTGGTGCTTTTTCTGATGGCATATATCAGGCAATTGATCACTTAGTTAGCAACTAGCAACATCGCTATTACTATACATATGGGGTCTATTGTCCAAAACTGGTCAAACATCACGATTAAAGTATCATTTGTGATACGAGTAGTTTGGTTATGATTTGGTCATGGTTAAAGATACTCATTTTTTTTAATTCTTTCCCAGCTTGGAATCATACTTTTAACTGATCATCGTTTAAACGGTCCCCTACACACACACTTCACAGTATTTCCTTCCTTTATTGAAAGGTTCTAATACTTTGTTGCAAGACAGGAATAAATGTTTCGCAAAAGTTAGTTTCAATCTGCGATCTATAGCGACTCCAAGCAAAATTGGCCGAGTACATGGCAGGGAAAGGTGAATCCACCTCACTTTCTGACGTTTCCGGTAGATCTGGCTCAAGCAATGTATATGGAAGTGCACTGTTGACATATATACTGCCACGCCCCCTCCATTTCGGTTCTATCCCTCTATGGGAGATTGTAATGTGAGATAGACAACTCAGAGGAGCAAATGGTGTCATTGATTTTAGTCTCCATAAGTGCAAGTATGCAGGTTGATTCTGAACCCAATTAATGTTATTCATGCATTTACTTGTTAGAGGGAACATATATGCAAAGGAAAAGATCTTGAAGCCCGTTTAGCGGTTGATAGCTGTGTATGGAGGTCAGAGTTTCCTGGTTTTATCACCGGCACTATGTGCTCATTGGGACCAGGGTGGGGGGTGTATATACCACAGTCAATAGATTACTTGAAAAGTTGGGAGATGGAGTTACTGTAGAAAATTGGCTGGAAAAAAAAAAAGACATTTGGTCTGCGTGGAGTTTGCAATTCATTTTGTTGTCAATTTTTAAAACACTTAATTCAAAAGTTAGGGATGAAATAGATTTTTCGTTTGATAGAAAAAACAAAAACCGCATTCAACGGGGAGGAAGAAGTCATAAAATCAAATGGTTAAAGTTATTGAATAAGCAATCCAAGTGCTTAACATTTCAGTGGAGCTTAGTACATTGACAGTTATTGATTGAACTAACTTGATGCATGGGGCCTAGGCCTCCATCAAGAATTGTCAGCATGCACATAAAGTACAAAGCGGCATCGAATTCCATACCGTTGTGGGTCCAATGGCTCAGATTCAGACATCAAAAATTCCTGGATTCAATTATCAAAATTACTAAGTTACACCTAGGATACTTAAAACTCCATATATAAATACCAGTTGGGGTTTGTTTTATGGTTGGGCGAATTAAGCTGCTTTGAAAGCCCAAAGTCTTAGACAGCCGCACTTCCCAACCACAACCTAGTCAACTACAATTCCCAGGAGGAATGTGTCAATTCTTATTAGTTGTACATGAACACCAAGAATTTGTCTTTAAGAAGAATGTTTATGAATAGAAATTATACTTAGGAGTTAAATGATCCGGACTAGAAGATGTAACCGGATGAGAAAGTATCAAGCAATAAGGATTAAAGATGCATTTAAGTCTTTTGGCTTTCGCAACTTGTCGCAAGCCCAAATCATTATGTGTAAAATGTGGGGAAATGAGAGTGTGAAAAAAGAGCGCATTATCCAAAGATTACATGGATTTTTATCAGCCTCTATCATGCACTAATTGTTAAGTTTAAAACATGATATATGGATTGCTTAAAAGTTTCGGCAAGAGTTCCTTAGTCATGTGTCGCCAATATTGCAGACAGATACGTTACAATAATTCTAATGGTAACAGAAATTCTAAAAATAACTGAATCCTATGTTCGCAACATATGATAAATTCGAGAAGATGTCAATGTATTTATACATGCTTTGCAACTAAAAATCGGTTCCAACGTAACAATTCCAGCCCTAGCAATGAAAGAAATCCCGCCTGTTACGTTCATACCGAGCGACAGATACGTTCCGTCCTCCTCTACCTTCTTGCAATATGGCGTGATATATTAAATTCGTGAATCCACAGCATGTGTGTTCTTTAGTATGAAGTAATCCTGATAACGATAGAGACTATGTCGGGCAAGCACTACTTTCATCAATAACAGCACGACTAAGAAAAAGGCCCGACAGATACGTTACGACAGATACGTTAGGCAATATACTAAAATTCGGATATATTTTAAGATCACCCATGCATTGTGACGTGTTCTGAGAATATTACATTTTACGATTTTCAATGAATGTCAGGAATTCCTTATGTTGATCTTCGCGGTCATTTAAGACCAAACTTGAACACTTTAACGGAGAATGTCCCATATAAAGGCCTGCACTGTTAGAAGTTTTCCGTAAATTCAGAAATTTACGAAATCTAGTTTAGAAAACAATAAAAATGTGTTGATCGGGGAAAACCGCCCATCGCACAGGACAGTTTTTGAAAAAGAGAAGAATAGCTTAAAATCTGTTATATGTACTTTATTTTTGTGAGATTGTATAAGGCGTTAACTTTTGATGTGGTATCAAAAAAGGAAGAAGAGTACTCCTCTGCAGTGATATAAAACTCAAAATATACATTTCCTCCATGAGGGCGGTTTCCATATCTCCTCACAAATAAAAACAAAAACATAAAAAGTTAATTTACGGAAATATTCAAAAAGTCCGGCAAGCAAAATTTCGCCTTCCGGAATTTTTTTTGTTTCGTCCGTAATTTTAATTACGGAAATTCTGTTTAAAACACACATTTTTTTCCATAATAATGATCAAATTTCTGTAAATTACTGTCAAAGGAGTTCCGTTAATTGACTAATTCTGTTATTTTACCTAAAAAGTCTGGAAATTCTGCTGGCGCATATTTCCCCGTAAATTTAACGGAAAATTTTTCTAACAGTTGTACACATGAACCTATGAGGTATTATACATATCTTCGTTTAAAATTGTTAAATCAGTATATCATCGTACACAACATGAGCATTCAACTGATTATTTAGCCAACTAGTTAGTTAGAGTTGCTCTGGATCAACACTAAATTTGGGGGCAAGATTCTTAAAATTCAACTAGCCCTAGTAAGGTTTTATGAATTTCAAGTAGTAATCATCTAGGCTTAGTTGGCAACTAAGTCCCATTTTAGTTTCCAACTAGCTTTTAGGTTTTTATGAAATTTGGGCACAGTACTTAACCTCACTAACCTACTCAAAGAACGATTTTAGGCCTGAAATCTTACATTAAAAAACAGCGTATTTGGCTGGCTCCACTTGAAATATTACAAACATGCAATATAGCAAGGAGATGCATGCAAAGTTAAACAATGGCATGATCCATTCACTATGAGATGACATCATACTTTTTTTCCCGCTATGAGGTAAATTTTTTTCTAATAATCGACCTATTATGCATTTTCTTTCAAAATACATCCAAGCTTTTTTTTTTACTTTTGGTGACATGGATTCATTCCCCCTAGTACTCGCCTTGATGGGCAGTACGTAAACTGAAACCAATTCGCTTTATTTCAGTCGATCAGCCTTTGGTTGGTGATAACCACCTGCTTGCCAAATCTGGCACAACGATATCCTTCCTTGATTCCTCACGATAAAAAATGCATTTGGGACAATGTATTATAAGTGTAATACTTAAGCAATATTAGCACATTTTTTGAAGAGCCCCACCAATTTTCAAATTGATATTTTTGTCAGAGTTATGTTTTTGTAATTGTTCTACTAAACTATACCTGAAACGAGAATGCTAAAAAATGCGTATTTATCATAAATAAGTGATTTGAAAAAATAATTAAATTGGGTCCAGATTGGACTTAACGGCGTGAGCTGAAATGCTACGTTAGGCCCTACCGTTTCTCATGATGCATGCGCCCACCTGAAAAATAACCTCGAACTTGACTTGCCTGAACCATAAAACACTAATAGACGGCGTAGACATGTACCTGACGCTATTTCCCTGCTATTTCACATTGGAAGGGCCATTTCCAGCAGCCGTGTGAATATTATCGGATCCGCGTATTAATATTCTAATTACAAAATTCCTTCGTTGTGACACAAACATTTTCTAAGGCTTAAGCATTCACATGTATGCTTACGAGCCCGTTACCCAATGTCACCTGTAGAATCTCAAGATTTTTTATTGGAAAAATTGAGGCGGCTCTTCAAAAGAATTTGCTAATATTGCTTTAAAGAGATATTCCATGCATCCAACCATTTCATTGCTTCGCGCAAATCTTTTAAATGATCGATTAAGATCATTTTGTTTGGTTTCCTAACACTGTTTTTATAATCTTTAGCGTATTGGTCAAACCGTAGACGAGCGTGCATATGTTATCTAAATTCGGAATTCCATTCGGTAGCCTTATACAATTGTGCTAACGATTAAACGATTTCACACAGTCTATAACCGCGCTTTATTTCTTTGAAGACATCATATGATTATACCCAAATTGCTTGTAACATTAGTTGTATCCGCGTAGTTCAAGCTGTACTGCAAAATTCGGCCCAAATCACGACCAATTCTGTCGGTCCGGCCATACACTTGAAAAAATGCAGTGACTACCACCTGAGACGAATATACTAAATAGATTCGAAGGCAAGAATCTGGATTGTTTGCAGCGGTGCAGTGTCTTGTACTGACTTATTATTTAATTCAACGATTCCCTCATTCCCTCGCCTGATCGAGAAGCAGGATCTCTTATTCAATACATTTCATTATAACCCTCAAGATTTGCGTGTGGCGGGCATGAGGGGGTGGGTTTAATCAACGTCATGGTCTCAACGTGCGTGGTATTTGTCAACGCCTTGACCACGTTTTAGACCATGACCTTTGCATATAAGCATAGGAAACGTAAACGTGACCGCACTTTTGTACACTCATTGTCGACTATAGGTAGAATGTGTGCTCACACAATTTCAATGCATGTAATGACATTCTTTGATAGCTTAAAATAACGAGTTACAAAATGTTATTTTTCTCTTTCAATCATATCACAAAATGAAACAAATTTGGCCAGTTTATTTCTCAAACCTATTTCTCAAAATGAAGTTATTGATGACCTGGCTCAAACCCATAAAGTGTCAATGTGATCCGGTCCTAAGAACAATTATAGTCACGTATGTCAATGATTGAAGGCACAAAATTTAAATTGACTGATTCGCAGGATACCTCGCTCATAAAAAAGTTAAGGTGCTCACACGTCATTGTGCGGGCCAAGTCATTGCAAGCCGAAACAGATTGGTTCGATACGCTCGAACAAGAGAAGAAATCAGTAGTTCACACAATGCAATGCTTCCAGTGGAGATTTTGTACAGGTAGTCACTGAATCGTTAGAGGTGAAACCACTTCTTAAAATGACAAGTTTGTGATCGTTACTGTTAATTTAGCCAGGGTTTCATCTCTAACGATTCACATTCAGTACCTGTACAAAAACCTTCGTTAGAAGCAATGCATTGTGGGCAGCTACTGGTATCTTCTTCGCTCGAAATGTAACAATGGACTACAGATTTGCTTCCCATCTCTTT
Organism: Ophioderma brevispina; assembly: GCA_023653785.1. Taxonomy (NCBI): domain Eukaryota; kingdom Metazoa; phylum Echinodermata; class Ophiuroidea; order Amphilepidida; family Ophiodermatidae; genus Ophioderma; species Ophioderma brevispina. The sequence goes on from JAMKCH010033700.1 coordinate 15,346, forward strand.
TAGGTAATTCTGTTCTAAGGTATCTACCTACTGGCTGAGAAAAATGGCAATATCTCATTAGGTCATTGTTCTATTTGTACATTTATTGGTAACGTGAAAAAGAAACATGATCCTAAATATAATACATATAGGTAGGCATTGACCTGGAAAAAAATTTAATGTTAATTTTGTTAACAATTTTATTTACGCCACTCGATGTTTACGTTGTAGTTGATGCATTTGAGAAATCCACTTTCAAAGGTTTTCATTGACAGAAGGTGTTATAATTGAAGGACCATTCATTATCTGTACCAAAACTCAAAATCGTCGAAAAAGGAGATACTGACGTTCTTCCGTTGTTGCAGAGTTGCAACATGTACAAGGTTCTGATGTGTATTGCATTTGGGAAAAACAATTTATTTTAATCTGTCTCATCAGTGCTTACAATGCTGCCTTTTAACACAAGACAAAAAATACAACAAGTAAAGTACCGTACCGTTTCTTTCTGCCCAATGGTCCCATTTTCTTTGAGTAGAGGTGTGCTATGGGTTTCTCTCTAACATCAGGTAGTGGAATGTCCTCACTGAATCTAACTCAATTGGCCACTCTATGTCAAAAGGAACTTTTGGGCAGGCGGTGTCGAACTCGGTCATGCAGTGTAATTCTTATTAAGTCCATGGACCATAGGATGTCGACTAACGATTGGCTTTCAACAAATCGATACATTGTTATGAAGCGAGAATACATGAGCAATGAAAGAGGGGAAAGGTTAACAATACAGTAACGTAAAATAATCTGGGTGTGCACAAAAGTCAAACCCCACTTCGCTGGCACAGGTTGAATTCACATCAAAATTTGGGGGGGTTACGAGAAATAATAAATCGCTATAAATACGGTGTTCTTTACAGTGGGGTGTTTAAGGCAGGAACTTAGTCAAATGGCCATTTTAGTTTTTTTTTATGTTAATGTTTCATGGCATTAAAAATTTCATATTTTCTTTCCAGTATAGTTTTAAACAAAAATCTATATATAACCTTTGGTTTTATTCCTCAGAAATATACTTTGCTTAGATACCATTGTTGTAGCGCTTAATAAGTGACATTATTATTATAGGTTTAATTTTTTTTCATATTTTGTTTTATTTTACTTTTACTTATGTTCACGCCGCATGTTTGACTAAAAAAATCACATGCATGGGCTGAACTGCAAAAAGGGCGGGTAACTTCCCCGTATCTTCAGATACAGCTACAAACATTCATTGAACATTCACTCGATTATTTTTTTAATTTTTCTTTTTTTAAAATTTTGTATAGTAGTTTTTTTCATTTTGCAATGTTTGTGTAAAAATATACAACACAAACACACACTCTCAGGGGCGTAACAAAAATACATAAACACGAATTTTGCAGCATATCACTATAAATTTCAGGAATTTCAACTACCTTTCTTAGTCTAGTTTTCCCTGAAGGTTAAAAAACGCTCTCAGCAGTCAAACGTCTATCGTCCTCTACCACCTCCTACATTTCTTCAATATATTGAAAAATATTTAGTGATGTTTTATCTTGGTTTTATTAGTTTCATACTCCAAACGATTTCAGTAGCCCATTGAGTTTTGCAGTGAATATGATTGTACTGTTGACGCAATAAATAGTGGTGATTAACTCATAGGCCTAAAGTATTTCAGCACACCGCGCAATAAGTACTTATTTTTGCCCTCGTAACATTTCTGTGATTGTACAGTTTACTATAAACACCGAAATTACAAAACATGAAGTCATATTGCACGGAATGAAATGTTCACCTTTAAGGGCCTTTGTAATCTGGTTAAATGGCCGTTGATCTGACAAAAAATCCTTCCCTCTGCGGCCGCGTCCTTGCCTCTTGATAATAGCACTGGCATGACAGAACTGCATTTCAAACACATGTCTTGAACAATAAACAACCACAACGCGAAAATAAGAATTCCTTTAAAAAGGAAAGGGCCGAGTCCAAGGGGAAAATAGCCATTTAAAAGGTCAGGGAAGCTAGGGATTAGTAATGCCATTTTGTGGGAGTTTTTGCAAGTTGACTTATGTGGATTTTTGGACACTTAGCCGAGGTATACCTGAACTTAAAAATTTAACACAGAGTGAATGGGGTTCATATCCCTCCTCTTACACATTTACGATTTTTCAAGGAAAAATGCGGGGACCAATCAAAAATACAACATAAACACGTTGATTCGGGAAACAAGCAAAACGCTATACTATCCACCACAAGGTTTGACCACTGCAGACTCACAGCAAACAAAAGAAGCAATTCCAGATATTTTGCATGCCCGAAGGACGTAAAGTATGTTAAGGATTCGGCACGGAACGTACCAACGTGATCACTAACATTTTTGTTTTAAATATTATTTTTAAAGCCCTTTAAAAATGTAAAGCTCCCACTTTCATTCACAGCAACATTGTCACCCCTAACTTCATATATCATTTTCTTAATTGTCCCTGTCCCACAGACTTAAATTTGTGCCCAAAATTTAAAATGTTCACCCCACGCCATTGCACTCATTTCAATTCATATCAAAAAAACCTTAGAACATTCGTTCATCTGACATATACATATCCTTCCACCGTATTAACTCGTAAATATCACATTCTAATTAAAAGGTGCACAATGAGTACAAGGTCACACACAGGGGAATAATGCACTAGTACTACTAACCTGATATCTGTCTGTCCGATTATGCGTTTTTGAAACCCCTTGACCTATGGACCTGATGTTTGACATGCAGGTACAACACAACAGCCTGAGGTTTATTACACGTTTTCAGCATCAGGTGACCCAAAAAAATCAAAAGTCCATCTAGAGAGGTTAATTTGCCGTAAAAATGCCGTCTAACCGCCAAAGTTAAATAAAAGGTGACTGATCCAATCAAAAAAAATCCAGCCATTCAGGTTTCCTAAAACAAATATAAGATCCTCATTATTAAAGGGGGTCCTGTTGATGCTTCTCTCTCGCGGCGGCCCTGTTCATGTCACATCACCTGTTGTTGCTAACTGATTCAACAACTTAAGTCCAAACATCGTGTTTTTAAAACCCATCAGTGAACCTCTTGAAGACCCACCCTCAATTCTTGGCGGCTGAGCTACTCACAGAGGAAACTTTCCTTATGGCAAGCCACCAAAGTTTGTATCCTGCAGCTGAACGTTGAGGGTCTTACTCATGCTAAGCGTGACATCATCTTACAGCGTCTCCAGGGAGAACTGAGTGAATATCATCCTCCCTCCAAGAAACTCACTGCGAATGTGAAGAGAAGCTGCAAATCGAGGTTTTGACCTTATTGCTTCATTCCGACAACAAGCATGGATCGCTTCCTATGTGAAGTAAGGCTTACAAGTGAGATCAACCCTCAAATCTTCAAATGAATTCGCGATCCAGTGGGAGAACATTGAAGCAATGGGAACCACTTTCAACCACATCTATAAGACCTCCACCACCAGCTGGTTGAGACTTCAACTTCTCCCTTCCTTTTTCATCGGACTCCTTCTTCTTCGTATCTTTCCCCTTTAGCCATCCATACACATATTTTGATACTCCAATACTGACAAGAATGGCAAAGCGGCTCCTGAATGGATTGAAGCCCAGACCTCAAACTGCTGTTTGATAGTGGATCCCACCCTACCTTCCTATTCCTAGCAGTCATGGACCATGGACCTGTCCCGAACCTGTCACATTTCCCCAGCGACAGATCCGATCCCGCTGCTCCCGAACGGTCCTCCCTAGATTCACTTATCAGGTCACTTTGCCCTCGGTCCGTTTTCCACCAGTGACATCAATTCACATCTCCAGCCTCTAACGAAAGAGATGGAATTTCAGGAAAGCCAACTGGTCCAAGTTCAAACAACTCACCACCGAACTGTCATCCACTGCCAGACCGGCTTCATCTAACATCCACGATGCATCTTCTAACTTCTTTTTCTTTCTTTCTTCTCCATTCTCCCCAAGGCACTAAATGTTTCCATTCCAAGAGGCAGCAGGAATCCCTACATCCCTACAAACCCCCTGTGTGGGGGGGAACAAGTGCGACGAGTTATACACACGTATTGTAATCCCACCTGCGATACTGAGAGAACAGCACAGGGTAACCACTCCTGGATCTGCTTGGCCAAAAGAGACCCACCAGATGGGAGGAGGAGATATCCAATATCAACTTATTCACCACTCAATCCGCAAGCCCTGGAACAAAACACACCATCAACAAGCTCACGGGCGTAGCTGTCCAACTAAGCAGTGTCCTGTCTCTGCCAACTCCTCGCTTTCAGTACTTGTAACAATGGAAGTGGCAAACCACACTCCACAGGCAAAAGCCAACGCTCGTGCTGTTAATGCAGACATTAAACAGCTTCTACAAACCTCTTCCCCTCAAGCCCCATGTCCACCCCACCCATTCACCTACGATGAGATCACCGAAGCCATTAAAGTTCTCAAGAATGGGAAAGCTCCCTGGACATGACAAATCCATGCGGAATTCTTGAAGAATATGGAAACCCGAAGCTGTGCGATGGCTCAACTCCCCTTTCTACTGCTGGGGAAACATCAACTAATTCCCTCCAGATGGAAGACTTCAAGGGTCATTGGCAATCTTAAGGCCCAAGAAACCAGCAATTACCCCAAGAGCTTACATACCCATCTCCGCTATCGCTACTATCTCATCATCTATAAGCTGCTTGAGACTGATATTCGGCAGGATCAATGATACTGTCGAGGGCAAATTTCCTTAACCACACCTTAACTAACCTTACCCCAACCGCCACCCCGCACCCAGCTGGATTTCGAAGAGGTATCAACAACTGACACCAGATATAGCAAGACTAGTTAATGATGACTCGAGACAGCCTTCCCAGAAGAAGCAGAAGTTTGGAGCAGTCTTCGATTGACCTCACTGCTGCGTACGAGAACAGTCTTTCAAACCGATCCTCTACCTCAATCTACTCAAAATCTCCCTGATGTCAATCTTTTCAATTTCATTCTTCTGTCCCATCCCAAGGCAGATCTTCGTCCTGGAGACCATCAAATGGGCAACGCAGTAGTAAGCGCACACTTCGGAATGGTGTCCCACCATGGTTCTGTCCTGGCACCCGTCCTTCAACATCTACGTCCAGATAGCCAAAGGGATATTGTTCGCAGTCTCCGAGCGCAGAGCGACAGGCACTTGGAATAGCTGCTGCACCCTTTGAGGTCGCTTGAAACAAGTGCTGCAGAAAGACCTACATCACTGTAAGCCAATTCTTCCACCCTCCGATGGCACTTGAAACTCATTAAACCCAAGACCGTCCATTCTGTTTTCCACCTGGCAAATCGAATGCCAAAAAGAGAACTAAACATCACTCCTAGATGGAGAAAAACTGTCAAATGACCAACACCGAAGTACCGTTGGCGTCACAATGGACCGCACCTTACTTTCAATCACACCACCAGGCAGTCGCTGGCCAGACGCGTCTCGTGTCAAGCTCCTCAGAAGGCTCGCAGGAACGGGATGGGGTCATCCTTTGTACAGCCGTTACATACATCAACTGTTGGCATAAGGGGCAGCGGAAAGATATTATTGCCTCCTGCGCCTCTGCTGAATACGGCTGCACCATTCTGGAGTTCACGCGTACATTCACACACAGAATTGATGTCGTTCTGAATGTGCAATGAGACTTGTATTGGTTGCCTTTTTGGCAACGCCTGGTAGGGAAAACCTCCCAATTCTGTCTGGCAATAGCGCCTGCAAATCTTAAGGAGTAACCTTCAGAACGACAAAGCCGGCCAAGAAATGTGATGACCCTGGCGTCTAATCCCACCACCAACATTGAGGATCAGAGAATTCCACGGAATCACTTTGCTACCCGATCCGACACTGCAATGTCACAGTACCCTATCGATCATCTGGATCAATTACAGATGGTTTGCGAGCAATGGTCATCCTCGACTTTGACCTAAAAGCAGTTTGGGGACAGCCCACTAGCAAGCCCAAAGGCTGTGACCTTGATAGGAACGGCCATGGTCGAAACCTCAACAGACTCAGAACTGGCGTTGTCGTACAAAAGAAACTTCCCCTCACAGAAATGGATAGTACCCTCCATCACCAAACTGCGATTGTGGAGAGCCACAAACGCATTAGGCCACATCATAGATGACTGTGAGGTTTACAATTCCCAAGAGGAATTCGCAGGCTGGATCAACCCTGGATGATTTAAACTTCTCAGCTGGTTAAAGACGGATTCCAGCTGTTATTTTTTGGACTTGGCATAACGAACGATTACAGTGCTGATCCAATCAAAATCCACTTCCTACCACTATGTTTCCGTTTCCTCGAGGCCCTCACTTATATACCTAAAAGCAATTAAATCAATCCAATACTTTGGGATAGTGAAAAAGCTTTTGAAAACGTTTTATGCATAACTCAAATGAAAACATTCATTAAATGGCAGTTTCCGTGATCCACAAACGCATAGATCCCCCTTGATTTACCTAAAAGAACTTATAATTATTTTAAGAAAGATAATTTTTGTATCATCTGCCGTTGACATCAAGCATACAAAATAAATCAATATATCATCCTTACTACTAATACCTTCACATACCCATTACATGGATATTTCCTCTTGACCCGCTCTTTTCCTTTTGAAGGATTTTTTATTTATTAGTATGGATATCGCCCACGGACTTTGCTACATGTGGGTTGGCAAACTTTAAAGTAACGGCATCTGTTCATTCAATGCCCTCCTGGCTCAAGCAATTACAAAATACAGCAATATATCAATCTTACTATACCTTTCACATACACTTACATTGATATTTCCTCTTTACCCTCCCTTTTCCTTTTCCTTGTTGAAAGGAATTTTATTTATTATTAGTGATTCGGTCGGTCGCCCACGACTTGCTACATGCGGTGCCCAACATTTAAATTAAGCATACCGTCATGTCATGACTCATAACATTTTAAAGACGGGCTGTTAAACAGCAAATCACACTGTAATAATAATTTCTCAGGAACCTTCGCTTATATTGCCCTGTATTTCTAACTCTTTTTGAACACTATATCTTTTTGTAAATGTACGTTCAGGTTTTCGTTGGGCCTATCTTATTGAGTTACAGTACCCTATGACGTAAAATTGCAACAACATCATAAACTATCACCATTTAGATTTTAGAGGATATAATCGGCAACGAATATTTCTGCAACACTGCTAATTGAAAATTAGGTCAAAAACCCCGAGGGTGTTTTGAATCAATCCCATGAGCTAGCAATGGGATTGGGGGGCGGAGTGGGTGAGGTGGGGAGATGTGCGTAGTCCTTATACTGTAAAACTGTACTAAACACCTGTCAGTACTTGTATGGATAAAAAGTTTTCCAAAAGCTTAAGAACTACAAGACATTTTCATATCCATGCAAAAAATCCCTAAGACTAAAGATTTGTGGTTCTAAAATAGCGTTAAAGGTCAGGGTTTTTTATGTGTAGAATAGGATTTTTATGATCACATGACCCTGTGAGGTGATCCCAAAACTGGTGCAGTTGTGGGAATGACTCAAAACAAGCACCCTCTGGTCAAAACCCAAGGAATATAGCGGGTAGCGCGCAGGCTACCCCCGCCCAAAAATGAGCAAAATTAGCAGTTAGGGTTATAAACCCGTTGCTTTTAATTTGTTGCCATTGCGAGCGCATGAAAACAACTCCCATTCTTAAACTACGTTGTCGAGAAGCACTCTAGTGCTCTTAGTGACCCTAACCCTCGAGTGCAGCACAGAGCAGGCACGGCTCATGCGAGTACTCAACAAACAAGTCTGGGGGTGGGATTTTCGATTATATAGGTTTAAGGTTTTGGCAATGAGGGTCAATTATTTTGTTTTTGTAAACATCCATTGTTTCATTCATATTTGATTTTAAACTATTTAAAGACAAAGTGTGTGTGTAATAATGAAGCTGGACCTCTCCCTATATGCATATGGGGTCATTCCGTGAAGTTGAGCCATCAAGCATGACATGCCTGCATATTGTGTACATGGATATCAAATTCATTAAACATTTATTTGTTTTGTTAATTTTATTGAACAATTTATAATTAACAACCTTAAAAAAAATAAAAAACGAGTAAAACACCAAAAATGAGCAACTAATATTGCATAAAGATTACATTTTCGGGAAGGAATGCCGAGGACCCCTAAAGAATACTCAGTGCACCAAATTTGTTAAAATTAAATGTAAACTATTCAAAAATTCTTTATTACAACCCTTGGTTAACAAAAAAAAAAGCATGAAACAAAAATGGCAGTAACATATTTTGACGGTGGAATTAGTTTCATGGTTCCTTTTTGACAATAAAAACAAAGTTTTCATTGATTTTTAGTAAAAAACTTAAAAAACTAAGCGTTGTCTACATTGAACCGTGCAATAAGCATATTGTATTGTGATTTCAACTGAATGCATTTATGGCTCTCATGGGGCAAGTTTTTCACCTCATTTTCTCTAAAAAATGATGAATGACTCTAATAATTACACCACAAATCACATTGTTCTATATGTAAGAAAAACATGCAAGGGTAAATTAGAGTATAGACAGTACATGTGGTTAAAAATGTTTATGTGAAATTTCAATTTCGCATACATTGAGTGGCAAATGGCAGTGTGTGGCGACTCTTAGGAAGAAGAGTCAATCTTTTGGGACTATTCGAGATGTAAGCACCGTTCGTATCCATTGGGTTACTGGTTCACGACTGGCTACATGCACCTGTGCAGGTTATGTTGTATGATATGTCATGGATTTGTGTTGCGTTTTTTCACATCTATTTGTGTTTGCGGTTTTTCTTTCCCCTTATCAATAACAATCAAATCAGGACAATGAGATCTCCCTTCACATAGGCTTTTTTGGAAACACGATGCACAATCCCAACGATAGACCAAACCGACCCACACACACACAAACACACAACGCACAAAGGTAAAAAACAAACGCAACAACAAAATTATCAAACACACAAGGAAAAAAACACTAAGACACATTTCTGACATAACTACCATAAAAGCCCATGCACAACCCCAAATTTTTTTATTATATTTTAAAACCAGGGGGAATAAAAAATAAAAAGCTAATTAATAAAGTATCCTTCATATCCAAGGCAAGGAAAACTCGTTTAAATGCTTACCTAATTTGTCCATTTTTTTTCATCACAATCTTATAACTCCGGTCCTTAAATTTTAATCTGAACTTTTGAGGAAGGCCGTTAACTTGGGATAATTTTGTTAAATTTATCATCTATAAATGTAAATGTTCAAATTAAAATAAGGTAATTCATACATGTACTATGAAACTTGAAGTGTTTTATCTACAAACAACACACAAACATTTTCTTTTCTCAATTTACAAAAAAAATTGATCTGATCAAAAAGAATTCTGTGTGGGCTTTTGGGATGCAATAGGGGTGGTGCATGGGGGCTGTTGTTGTCTCTTTGTTGTTTTAACTTGTTAGTCTTGTCACAGACTCGGGTGGAAGTAACTCAAGAGAGGTTTAAAAAACCCTGCTAACCATTTGGGGTCCCTGTCCATGGAGTATTATAAAGGTCTGTATACAGATTAACACGTAATACACCTTGAAAGCATTTATAATATCATTATACAGAATGTTGATAACTCCACTGTCTAGCCTTGGAGTAGAAATTGAAAGAGGTTTCAAAACATTATGATATGATGAAGGATCTGATTGGTACAAAAGTTAGGATGGAATGTCACTTCCTTTTCGACCAGAACAAACTTGCACCCATTTGTTGTCTTGTTTTTTACCATTCCCTAATAGACATTCTGCAGTAAAGCATGACTCTGAAACGGAAATGCACTAGGAAGTGCAGGATTTTTCATGATTGTAGAATGTGAAATCTATAGGCTCAGAAAAGTAACTATAATTTAAAATCAAAATAGAAAAAATAAAAAGTACTAATGTTGGTTTTTTACAAACTGTTGTTTTGTTTTTGATGACACACAAATTACCAATATAGATTTTTTTACATGTTTTTTAAAAACGAAACTCGCGAAAAAATCACAGCACGTAAACACACGGTGATTAAGTGAATGCTGCCTTAAAATGGCACTCGCCATGTCAACGTGGTATTTCCTAGGACTTTACCTCACAAACACACCCACAAACCAACACACAAACACTCACACATCGGCCTACTCCCTACATCATAATCCAGTGTTAGTAAAAAACTTCATCCTTATTGTGTCGGCATTTTGAATTTGTAAGTTTTTTAACTTTTTTAATTTTTTTCTGAAAAAGCTTAGTTTTGTCATTATCTTTACTTTGGCTGCAAGATCATTCACATCGGTTTAGGTATAGACCGAGTTACAGTCCTTTGAATCAGTAGCTGTTTAGTGCTCTGTCCACGGATTCACATTAACATGAACGACGTTCTGCGAGCAAATCATGTCCAGAAGAAATCGGCTATTTATTGACTGCATACAAATGTGACGCTATGTAACCCCCCACAAAAATTCAGTCACATTTATTCATCGATGCCTGCTTAACATTTCTACGTCCCCTTCACTTCCCTCATAGAATCATTTGAAAAATACATTAAACTGTATCCCATGCATCAGTTTCCTGAAAGGAATTGAATGAACAGTACCATATGAAAGGAACAAACATCGTTGCCAACCCATTGTGAGGTTTTTCAAAGATTGGTCTATATTTGTATACCAAAATTTGAAAAATCTTGAAAAAATTGTTTCAAATAAAAGTTACCATATTTGTCACGGCTTTTAACATACAACCTTTAGATCCCACGTGGACATAAACATAATGGACATACCTTATCATCAAATCATTTGTTTTAGTTCGAGCCGCCGATAGGGGTAGAGCCTACTACTTGAATGTTCAAACGGACTGTCTGGGTCGGGTCGGTGTAATACTTTATCCGATTGGAATTATCTTTGCAGCAAATTAAAATATGAAATAGGCTTTCCTTTCGATGATATCACATATGTTAGTTAAAATTTATTTAAAATTCAAAATGGCTGACACCATCAGGTTCAAGTTTTTTAACTCGTCGCCCTTGTAGCTGGGCTTGCAATAGTTAGATGATAATCATGGTATAAATTTAAGATGTGTAACTTGGTAGGGCTCCGAACTAGCCCACCTCTTTGTATACACTTGTAGCTGAGCGAGCAGTGTGCCATTCGACACCCTAGTTCATATTTTGTGCTCAGCTCAGTTAGGCCTCATAGTTGTGTCATTGGAGTCAATCCCACAATGCCCAGTTTTGGGAAAATTTTACCTCAGCAGTCATGTGGTCCCACAAAAATCCCTATTCTTAACCCATAAAACCCGGACTTTTACACTCATTTTGAAGCCCCAAGTGCTATTACTTAGGGTATTTTTTTGCATGCTCACTGAAATGTCCTCCTGTGGTTCTCTTGAACTTTTGGAACACTTTTTAAATCCCTAAGTACTGGCATGTTTTAGTACAGTACAGTATGGGCACATTACAATGCATTGTGGGATTGATTCAAAACACCTCTGGGTTAGCCTAGTAATAGTAGCAGCCAGTAAAAAGTATAACTCACTATCATGAAAAAAAACCCCCAATTTTATCTCACACGTAGTACTCTTAATTTTCTGCATTTTTTTTATTCTGTCTGCAAATTACAAGAGACCGTTGTATGCATTTTGAACATATAAGGCCATTCACATCGGGGACATGGACAGGCGAGCTAAAAAGGCGAGTTTGGGAAAACGCTAAGTTGAAAAACGACGCGATTCACCCCACAAAGATACAAGATAATACACCTCATGTTTACATTATGAACCCAGACCTACTCCAGTTAATTAGGGTTCTTACGCCAAGTCCCAGTCGTGTGCAGAACAGGAACTGGCGAGTTAAAAAGGGGGGGACTTAATGTGGCGAGTTAAATGGGATTTTTACCCCCCCAATTTTTTACAACGAGTTGTTTATTTCCATATGTCCAATGGCGAGTTCCAAGTTATCAAGGAAGTGCGTTTGGCGATTAATTTTTTCCAGGAAGTCCGTGTGGCGAGTTTAAACATTTTTCAAGGAAGGTTCTGTGTGGCGAGTTAAAATTTTCAAGGACGCTGTGTGGAGAGTACATGCAGTCATATATGATGGCTGAATAGCAATTGCTCTAGATTTTGGTATGCTACTTGCTGAAAGCTTCAACCTACTACTTTACAATATCTGTTGTCTTCAGCATGCAATGTAAGGGGCTAATGATGATTAATGTTTCTTTCTCTTTCCTCAACATCAGTTAATATCCCTGAAATGACCCACATTTGCAACACCAGTTGTAATGTTTATTTTAGTGCCTATTGTTACAGCAATTGATCACGCCTGAGTTGGTGAAGCTGCTTGTACATTACCATTGCTGGGTGATTCTTTTCTGTAACTCGCCATGTTTTTCTGAACTCGCCTGCGGGACTAAATGGTGTTTCTGTAACCGCCAGCAGGACTATGGTGTTTCTGGAACTCGCCAGCAGCCGATTGGTTTGCCGTAACTGCCAGCGTGACTTCATGGGTTTCCGTAACTTGCCAGCAGGACTTCATGGTGTTTCCGTACCTCCCTCCACAACCTCTTTGTCAGTTCGTCTGCTCTTCGTGGGGGGTAACTCGCCATTTTAACTCGTCATCTCATAACAACTCGCCCCCTTTTTTTTAACTCGCCCGCCCAACTAAAAGAAATCAATACAACTTATATAACGAATTGTGTGTTCTGCATGTAT
>JAMKCH010033701.1:0-15324 GCA_023653785.1 Ophioderma brevispina
GGGTTTACACTGGACTTTTTTTTAATGAAGTTTGTACAAGATCCAACCACACTCATCTAAATTAAGGCGTATAAAACTTGGCAATTGACAGAACTGTTCCATAGTAACAGCTAGCCAACTCGGCTCTGCTAAAGACTGCTATCCACGTTGGCGAGTGGTTTGGTGCATTTTTTTTTTTCCAGGTGGAATAGGTTCCATCCCACGCTACGCGTTTGAAATTGAATACCATAGCTTGCATTGTACCATATTCCTCGTTCGTTTGTATTGTCACACACACTTTACATGCACACGATTCGGGAAATGTTGCATCTATTTTACGTAATAAACAATGATATGATGCTAAATATTTTACCAAAAATTTCATGTCCATACACGAATGTTTAGCAATTCGTGTTTGCTTGTTTCAGTTGTGATGCGACCTCACGGGGGTCACGTGTGGTCTGTGACCTTGGTCAAAATTGGTGACCAATGACCACGCTGATGATATACAACAATGTATAAATGCAAATTCGGAACAACCATTGCCTTATGTAGTGATGTAACTATAAGCTACCAAACAAGAACCAAAATTTGTACATCTGCAAACCTCAAATTCACGTAAAAATAGCCATGAATATAGAACCATGAAGTTAAAAGTACAAAAATAACTTCATGCAATAACCAGGGGATACCAAGATAAATGTTATTTCGAATTCGACCCTTTTTCCATCCTATTTTATTATTATTATCCTATAACTGGATTCAAACAACCTTTAAATAATTAAATGGTATATTCTTCACTTTCGTAGCCCCGACCTTTATAAACTCGAGAATGTTAAGAGGTGGGGCAATCATGCCCAGGAACATGCGTTTTCAGCATGCCAACAGCCTGAGGAAGGCCGAACATACCATGACAAATAAAAAAAGTTAAAAATCGCCCAAACTCCCCCTTCGAATAAAATGAACACAAAACACCTACAAATAAATAATAATAGCCATAACAACTCCCTCTAACAAATATAAAAAATAAATCTATTAATAAAACAACTAACATTAAACCAAAAACATAGCACAACTCCGAATAAAACAATACTGCCAGAGCTATCGCACATGCCATGGACAAGGGGAGTGGGAACCTCCCCTAACAATCTTGGTAAGCCCCATATAATATTCTTTTACAAACACCTGCTGCAACTTCCGACAGACAATGCGCTTACATCCTTGAACGAATGGATTTGTACTAAACGTAAATATAATCACAGTACACGTCAATCAGTTACTGATTCTTTGCTCGTGTTTTATTCGAACGTATATTTTATCTAGGTTTTTCGCTATTAAAAATCGCGCTTTCGACGGCCGCGTTCGCTCTACATGGACAACAACCAACTGTAGTATTACTCCGGATATCTTGGGTATGGGTTACACATGCGACAAACACAAAAACAACGGGAAATAACACACACTTCTAGTCCGATTTTGCTTACTAATTCATTCACCTTTGAAAAAAAAGAGGCCCATCCCACACTTTAACACGACCAATTTTGAACAAATATGCTCAACCGAGTGCAAAGGAGATCCGCCTCGACTTTTTCGCCCGCCTCTGGCGAATCGGTACGATTAGATTAGCTCACTCATGAATGCTAAAATTTATAAAATAACATTGGATTTAAAGTATGTTGGGTTTATTGCCCTCTTGGCCATCTTCTCGTGTACAGGGAGGGGGAAACTTCCCCCCACACACTTCAAAGGGGGACAAAAATTCAGATGCTACAAGGTAGGTATACCCTACATAATTTAATTCAATGTAATTTTATCAGATTTTTTAAAGATCTTTTACACTCCATCACCCAGTATAAGACCTTGACCTTTTGCTAATCACATTTGCTCTTTAGCCTATTTTTGCTGTATATATTTAATTTTTATGTTTTTTATTATTAATAAACTAAATCCCGAATCCCAGTTCCTAGAAGTTTGGGAAGAAGGTTTGGATATGTTTGTATAGTTTTGAAGGGTGCTGAATTAGAATTTTTGTGGTTCAACCTCTATAATGTGGGTACTTTGTAAAATAAGGCCAACAAAAAAATAATTGTTTGTCCATAGAGGCTCCCGAAAAAGTAGGATCGGTAGGTCGGAGATTTTTTTTTTAATACAGAGTGAGTCAATAAAAACCCTACATTCAGGAAAGATTATTTCTTCAAAGGTTAAAGGTCCATGGCCCGATCGCTAATAGCCTCGTCCTCAGAAGCCCCAGATTTTACCGGAAGTGGTCAACATTTTGGTATCAGAAGCTACTATTTTTCTCATTTACCCTGTGAAATCTGAGGGCCAAAGGTTTGGTTTGGAAGTTATGAGCGAAAATGTACTCCAGTTTGGTCGACCAATATTAATTTTACACAGTACTCTATGGGGCTCACGAAATCACGTTTTAAGCTCTCACATGAAAACGGATTAAAATATCGGCGCGAAACTTTACAGGTGGGGTTTTTGGGTGAAGGCCAATCTATCAAGATGAAAACTTCATATCCTTAAATCGGGCCATCCCCCTTTAAACATTATTTTTGCTTGAATGTTTGCTTTGGTTGTTCACAGGGATAAACAGGCTATCAGAAGATTTTTATTTGGTGTGTTTCGGACTTTGGGTTCAGAAACTATGACAATTTTGCGGAGAGACCTAAAATTCTGTTTGGCTGATTTTAGCCATACAATATGCGGAGACACTGACACCGACGTATACCATAACACATTATAACAGTGATGTAACAGAGGAGCAGTCCCATTTCCTGAAAATCTAAATTTGAACCGACGTGAAGGCCAAATTTTAGCGTAGCATCCAGTGAAGCTCCAGGGAACAAGACCCCTTCTACAAAATAAATTGGTACTTAAAAACTTGTTTTTGATGCAGTTATACCTTTATCATGAACACTTTGATCTCAGAAATTGAAAAAAATTGAATTTTTTTTTTTTACATTTCCGGAATTTTTTTTATTAATGGCCCCAAATCCGGAAATCCGGAAATTTCCGGAAAAGTTACATCTCTGATTATAGCAAAGCCAATTCACACATGCAATTTCAGATGGTATCGATTTCTTCTCAACAAAAACATATAATTTTGAATAACACGGTCTATAATTGTGTAACATAATTATAAGTAAAATATCTTCAACAAATTAAATTACCATTGTTCAATCATAAAGAGTCAGTTATTGAAAATTACTCCATATCAATGTCTCAGTTCATGAACATATACTGTCAGAGATTTTTGTTTTATCAACCCCCCCCCCCCCCCCTCTCTAAGGTAATTATTTTGGCACCAATACAGTATACTCCGCATCCATAAATTGCGAGAAGAACCAGCTGAAGTTTTCTGGTAATACATTGGACTTAAAATTTAAATCAATATCCGCCTGTTTTCAGTGGAATCATAAAACCTTCTTTGTTTTTCACTTTGGCTCCCCAGTTTCTTTAGGTTTAAAACATGAAATCTTTCTGGACCAAAGTAAACGGTGGTCCTTATTTACACCAGCTATCTTGCTTTCTTATTTGGAAATTAACATTTTTTCAACCAGCAATTTTCTTTTTAAGTCGCTGGGATATTATCTTTATAATCCCTTCAATTATTCTCCCTCTTACATTATTTAATAATAATTTGTTGGTTAAATGTTTTTAACTCAAATCACTATGCGAAGACCATTTACTCTATGTCAACGATGCTCTTGTTTTGGCTCAAATTCGGCCAAACAATTTTAATTCCTCTCAGCAAAATAGCTAGGGCATTAACTCTTTCTCCAAAGTTCCAATGACACCAAACAAACGTTTTCTGAAAGCCTGTTAATCCCTGTTTACAACCAAAGCAAACATTTCAATTATTTTTAGATCTGAATGTAGGGTTTTTTTTTACTCGCCTGATTTTGTACTTGAAACTCAATTTAAAGGAATGGTACTAAAATCAAAACACAATTTTACTGTTTGACCTCTTTCATTCCACAGCCAGCGATTCAAACAACTAACTCAACTCTGGGAAACATGGTACATGCCGATTTTTGAGGTGCTGATTTCCATAGGCCCTGCCGCCAATCCACCATGTAAACTGGCACAAAATGTTGTCATTTTTTACCTGAAGTGATCGCAATATGGAATGGTAACCATGTTTAGGAAATCACATGTATATTTTGGAATGTCTATTCGTTTCACTTAAAAGCCAGAACAAAATCAAATTTGAAAAACTGACCTAAGGCTGCCAACAAACTAAAGACCCGTACTGAATTGAAGTTTGTTTTCCCCTCCAACGAAAAAATGGGAACATCTGGTAATTTTTAAATGGTTCCACCAGAAGTGGGCTAATCTTTGACCCTCGAAACATAGGTCCATCCAACCTTATTTGTTCATTTATCAACAGTTATTGGTTGCGAGCTCTCGAAGAATTTGTATTTTTAGCTAATGCGTTGCAATATAGTCATCATGGACGCTGGTAATTTTTAAAATGGGGGAGTTTCCCATCTTAATCTTATGACCCTCGAAGCATAGGTCCAGTCACTTTATTGTTCATTTATCAACATTATTGGTTGAGATATATCGAAATTGGTATTTTAGCTAATGGCGTTGCATATTATGTTCATCATGGTACAGCTGGTATTTTTAAAATGGTCCATCTTAATCGTGACCCTCGAACATAGTCCAGTCACGTATTTGTCATTTACACATTATTGGTTGAGATTACGAAAGTGGATTTTTCCACTCTGTAATGGCGATACTAATTTGCATAAATTTGCATAAAAATAATACGTGGACACGTTTGTGATTTTTTTTAACTAGCTACTCATTTTCTAAGCACTTTATCTGATATAGAAACGTGGATTAGAAGTTTATATTTCAGGGGTGATCCTATCATGGTACACAGTGGCGGATTTAGAGTCAATCAGTGTCATCAGCTGCTGACAGGTCCCCCCTTAAAATATTGCTCTCAGGGCCCCCCTCGGACACCCTTATTCCACTAAGTACATTGCTTTCTTGATGCTAACAGGGCCCCACCTTAAGCTGCTGACAGGGACCGTTTCCTTAAATCCTCCACTGGTGGTACATAGAATGGAACAAACTCCTGTTAATTTCCAAACCTCACCAGTATTAGTTTTGTTAAATAAACTCCTCAAAAAAAGTTTGAATTTTTTTCAGACATGTATTTCTCATTTAATTGAAAATTTTATAACACTCTTTTTGGCATATCGTTGCAAATCGCAGGTATCCTCTGTACTGGCACCAAAATCCATAAGAATTGCTTTCTTCTGGTTATGCCGACGCATTTGAATCCCGTAGTTCTGAAAAATAAAGTGCCAATTTCAATACCTCAGTTTTTAGAGTTGCACAGGGTTACACAGCGTAAGAGTATTAGGTTTTGGCTTTGGACGCGGGTCTTTGAATAGGAAAACGTCAAAGATTGTCATTCATTCTCATCATGCCAAATATCAGACTGATACGCAGGCTCGTGCCATGGGGGCAAATGAAGCTGGCATATCCCAAATCAAGTTGTAGCCATGTGGGTAACCCTAGTGTTGTATCAAGAATGGAAAAAAAACCTTGCAAACTGGTATGGGAAGGTGAGACGCAGAAGTGGTTGTCCCCGGGCTACAACACCCCAGAAATACAGGTTTATTACTCTCTGCTCTTCGGAATTGGATTTTGTCTTCCAGAAATTTACAGGCGCGGTTTGTGGGGATTCCAATCTGAGCGCATGGTAAATTGCTAAGAAGCCAGTAATGACAGCCATTCACCATCAGGCCCGGCTTTTAGGTGTGTCGGAAACAACGGTAGTGCGATTTAAACATGGTTGACAGAAATTCATGTTTTCAGATGAATGCAGATATTGTCTTCGGAAGTTGGATGTAGAGTTAAAGTTTGGAGGAGACGTGAACGTTTCTCTGTTGTTTCATGGCGAGAACGCCAGCTTTTGGTGGAGTCAACCCAGATAACGGGGCAAGATAAGACTTGTTGTTATTGATGGCAACAATGCTGTCGTTTTCTGGGACAATTCTAAGGCAGTTGAATCTCTTAAGTCCTCAATCTAGGACGATATGCAGTACTCCGAAGAACGATTTAATGGCCGACGTTCTTTGATGTTTAATGCTAGGATAGCAATGAGTAACTTGAGAATGAAAAATGTTAAAAAAAATCAGAGAGTAGCCTGCCATCAGCAAACCATCCAAATGGGCACATCCGTTTAACTAGATCTTTAATTTTAAGGCAACCCGAATGCATTTGCTTGTAAATTGAGACAAGGGTTCTGAACTTGGCACTTTCTCTTAAGACCCTACAAGTATCAAAGGAATGTCACTCAACCATGAAGAGTAATCAATTCTGATCATTTTGGTGTCATTGTACAGAGTATAACTGAGCTTTTCACTCATATGAATAGAGGGTAATCAAAATTACCAATTAAATGAGAAACACATGTCTGAAAAAGGTTCCAAACTTGTTTGAGGAGTTATATTCTTAAAACATTTTCATGTGGGAGTAGAGTAGTGTGTATTAACGAACTTTCATTTCCTGTTGCTTTAAACAGTTAAAGAGACAATGGGAACATTTGAAAATAGTAAGCCATGTAGATTTTTCAGAATTGATCTTTTTGCATGGTGTGTACTTGTAGAGGCTTTTTATTCATTAGCCCTCATCTACAATGATTTTCAGCGCCCTTTGTGGTAAAGAGAATGATTTGTATAACAGAATAATTTTATTCAGCAGCGGATTATGGTGTTATTGTTTAAAACACAAAAAAACACATTCCTTAAAGGGGGATGGACACTATTAAGTCTAAAAATTTTTCTCTTGATTGAATGTCTTCACCCCCAACCCCATCTGTAAGTTTCTCAATGATTTTCATCTGTTTTTAAGTGAGAGCTTAAAAACGTTGATTTTGTAATCCCATAGAGAAATGTTGTAAAATTAATACTGGTCGACCACCAAAATGAGGCCCATTTTAATTGATTAAAAAAAAAAAAAAAAAATGAATGATTTAATAAAATAGTAGCTTTCCAAAAAATTTTGACCACTCCGTAAAATTGGGTTCCCTGGAAACGAGGCTAATAGCGATAGGGACTATGGGACCTTAATTTTGTGTGAAGTTTTTATGGCCTTTTTAGAGAGAAGGTGAAAACAAATTATCAAAGCCAACTTATAAAAAAATGATCTATCCTGATATCCATTAAGAGTTATTAACTAGTAATGTCTTCAGGGAATAAATTCTCAATCTCCCCCGGTGTTTCATTATAAAACAAATCTGCAAAAATCATCTTTGCCTTTTGCAAAAGTTAGTGTTTTTTTATCAAAGGATGGCTTTGTAGTTCCAATTACTGCCTGTGTGGGTTAAAGCATAGCAAGTGGATTAGGTGTGCTAATGTGTATGGTGACATTTATGAACTGGCTCTGTTTGTAACAGGTTGGCATTAGCATGTCATCTAACGAGTGATCTCAAGTATACCCCCCATTAATGCAGCAGCAGCAGCAGTTTGATGTATGCAGGCGAGGATCTTGGGATGGGGGAGCGCGCCTCCCGGTAATTCTGCAAATCTTGCAAAATCAGCCCGTTTTGGAACAAGTTTCATCAAGGCCTCAGCCCCCCCGGTAATTTTGGACGTTTTTCAATCCCTGGATCCGCCCCTGGTATTCTATCATGAATTTGAAACAAAGAATTAACTCCTTACCTGGGATTTCAACCCAAGACCTACGATATCATGCATATGTGTACTCTACAACTGAGCTAACAGAGAAGTTAACCTGAACATCATCGAGATATACTAAGCATGTCTGCCATTTTACCCTCTAGCACCTTGTTCCATCAGTCGTTGAAAAAGTGCTGTAGCGAGTTTCAACTCCCAATGCATTACTTGTTTAAACAAAAAAAAAATTGGGACTGTTGGGTCAGCAACAGCATCTATGAAATTACTCCGAGCGATATCCAAAACTTCAGGAGAACTCCTGGATTGGATAGTTCACCAATCTTCCTATGCAGGATTCTCACTAGGTGGCCCCCGTGGCCCCCATGGTCCAAATCCGGCCCGCCAACCATTTGATTTTTGGCCCATCGACTTGCTCTAAAATATTAAGGGAAGCATAAGATTTCAGGGTGGGGGGGGGTTAAATTTGGCCCTCATTTAGGGAGACTTCAAATGTGTTTGGCACGGCCCTTCACTAAACATAATTGATAACTCCCTGTTCGTAATAGCATGGGGCCAACTCGGGAAAGTTTCCTCCCAGTTTTGTTGTGCCAACGGCTTCTTTAAAAGGTCCCCATAAAGAGATGATAAACCTACTCCAATCTTTATGGGATATTCCATGTCCAATCAACAGGGCCAGGAAAAAATACACTACAAGTGACATCACTAGTGAAACTGATTCACCCAGTCACCTGGAATGTTTCTATTACTCTCTGAAAAAATCAATGGTGCCACAAAAATGTCATCGCCAATCAAATATTGATTGTTCTGTTCCCCTCCCTTGTATCCTTGAAACAAACCACAAGTCTATTTGCATTCCTGGGACTTTAACAGAGCTCTTGACAACCTCCCGTTTTTTCGGGACCAAAACCTTGCTCAAACAACCTACTAAATCATAGCTCTGGCACATGTTTGGGTCTATGTCTCCAGAGCTTCTTGGGCCACCCCTTTCAAACTGACTTCCAGACACAAAAAGTTTCTCAGAGGTGTCCAATCATTCAATTCACCAGCCATTTCAACTGTAAAAGAAAGGCTTGCCAGGTTTTAGTGCCAATCGTAAATAGCGTTTTTCACTGAAATTTGTTCTTGCGTACTCTGGAGCGTGATTCCTAGATCACTCCCAATGTCTCATTCAGTTTTCAGTTTGAAGTGGAGGATCAATCTGGTTTTTCAATGTTTAAACTAATTGTTACATTGTATTGACAACATTTTTGGTCTAGCAAACTGAGTTATTGAGCCACTGAGTTTTGAACCATATGGCTAATGGAAGACAACTCTCCTTAATTGTAGTTTGGGGGCTACAAATGTACATCCCATCTCACTAATTCTCAATTCCTGTCGTATCTGCACCCACCTAATTGTGCACATCACTAGAGGTAAACTCCAAAGGACCAGTCAAAATCAGAATATGAACATGACAGAACTTCAAATAACTCCTTATTTATACATCATTCATGTAAACTATTAAGTTATCTAAATGAAAAAGAGGACAAATTTCAAAGAGACACCATACTACATATATTCAGTCACTTCAGCAGCAATTCCCGAGGTCTACAGGTGCCATCACATTTTCTGGTGACCATCGAGTGCACAATGTGTATTGATATAAGAATAACAGGCGCCCTGATTGAATGAGGCAGTAATGTTTTATTTATTATCCCTGGATTAAATAAATATGACTGTATAATTGAGAAATTTAGTAAAGTTTGACTATAAAGAAGAAATTTCGTTCACATTTTAGCAACGGTATGAAATTTAAGGAACAAAAATTGTGCTTTGCAAATTATCTGGAGTATATTGTTTTTTTTTTTAGCATGCGGCAACGATAAACAACCGAATAATTCCCCCTATTTTGGTGGTAATCAAAGTATGACCATTTGACAGCAATGTTTTTGTAACATGTTAGGGGGGCCCTGTAATCCTTGAACTAGTTCGTCCTGACTGTTACAAACCCACTGGGCAATTGTTATCTGTTTAGAGTTTTAATGCTATGGGCCATACCGATTCGCACGTAATGGTATGATTCTCAGGCAACAAAAGTGACGCGGATGTTCACTGGTCTATAGCTTTCAGACCAGGATGACATGGAATTAAAAGGAATTAAAAATAAACAGAAAGTTGAACTTTCTTTGGAAAGCAGCATGCTGACTGACAAATAGGATGAAAAAAACGGAATGAAAGACCTTTGATCCAGTATCGCAAGCAGGGAAAAGGACAGGTAGGGTTTCAGCATGCAGGTAAGGGCATAATGAGTAAACTACACACAGTTTGCTCATGGGAATGAGGGGCACTTTCCAAGAAAATAGGACTTTAGTTTCTCTCAAATACTTTATACTTTTTGTGGCATACATCCTACACGGTTTTTCCTCCTCAAGCTCGATGCTCGCACAGTACATGTACCATAGGCTGGTTTTGTTCAAGTTCACCAAACTCAACAATCATATACAAAAATATTTAAAAATCATGAGCAGTTTGCTAAAATGGGTACAGTGTTCCCCCATCTTCAGCTTACCTACTCGGCCAAGACACAACTCCAGAAATCAGAAATTTTACAAGGACTCTTGTAGATAAATCAAAGTCACGGTCATCAAGGTCATCCAATTGCACCTGCAGTCCCAAACTTGGTCAAACTTTCCTAAATGAACCTTTGATTGGTTAAAAGTCCCTGGTAACTAATGATGTCAAAGCCCGTGGGCTTTTTTGCCAGGTCCCCCCCGATTGGTTTTAAGAGTTTTCAGAGATGATGATGTCAAAATCCTCATTTGTATTTTTCTAATCCCTTTTATTGGATATAGCAACTGCATTTCTGATGTTCAAAAGCCCATTGGGCTTTTTCTCAAAGCCTTTTTGATTGGCCTTGCCATTCCCCCACAGATCTGCCGGCAAACTCAAAGGAAGGGCAACAAACCGTTTATGATAGGCGAAAATGCGCACACTTACTTAATTCATACCTACAAATCTGAATATTTCATTCATGAATATATCACAGTACCGTGGGTGAAATATATGTTACACAATGGCTCCTAATGTAACAATGCGGTTCTCGAACCACAGTCCTACGCCTGCTTTCGTGCTTAATTGTAAGACCAAAAGCAGTACAACCAGAGTGCAACTGTGGCGAGTCCAGGTGTCCCCCAAACAAGTTTGTCACCCATAATAAACTTCCAATTTCTAAACTAGTTTTACTTTCACTATTTCATTTGACACCCCACCCTAGGGTCACAACATTTTGCCATTGTGGAGATATTCATCTTTGCAAAGTTGAACCCCCCCCCCCCCCACCACGAGATAAGTCAGAGATGTTTAGGATAGCACCCCTGGGTTTTGCATTTTATAGTATTCTTTATTACTTCCTGCTCTTTCATTTGACACCTACCCCGTGGTCACACAAAATTTTCCATTGTCGAGATATTAATCATGAGAATTCCTCAACAAGAGCATAACTAGATGTTAGGAGTAGCACCCCCCCGGGTTTTCATTTTTGATAGTACATTCTATCCTCTCCACTCTTTCATTTGACACCGACCCTAGGGTCACCACATTTCCATGTGGAGATATTAATCTTAAAGCCCCCACATAACCAAGAAATGTTTAGGAGTAGCCCCCCGGGTTTGCATTTATAGTATTCTAGACTTTCTCACTCTTTCATTTGTAACCACCATAGAGGTCAACACATCTCCGTTGGGAGATATTAATACTTGAAATGTCCCAACATATCATAACAAAGGATGGTTAGGAGTAGCACCCCGTGTTTGCATTTATAGTATTCTTATTTCCTGCTCTTTTATCATTTGACACCGACCGCCCACCCCCAGGCCATAAACAACATTTTTCCCAGTGTAATATATTAATCATGAACGTCATTCAAACATCCCTTAAATTCAACTAAATTTAGTAAAAATATGAAAATTTATTCAATTTGGCAACACATTTGTTTTGCAAAATCGGTGACCACAGTTAATTTGAGTCGCCTACGGTTCCAGAAAGTGGCGAATGCACATTTTGCGTATTTTCACTTTTCCCAAGAATGTAAACAGGCTAGCAACCCAAAAGACTGAACCAGGTAGAACTAGAGCATCAATGATGCATAAGACACACTTGTATGGTGGAACGGAATGATCATTGGAGACCAATGCAGAGAGCCACCTAAGACAAGTTATTGGTTGGCAGAGTTTTTTGAACAAATAACGATTCAAGATGGCATATAATTATGCTTTGGCAAAATGGAAAAATGTAGTGTAGTAACAAAGTATTTGAGGTCAACGTGAACCCGAGGGTGCTCTTCTTCAAATGGTAATTGAGGAATGGCCGGTATTGGTAAATGGAGGAATGCCCTTTTAATAGTAGAAATTGAGGAATGTCTGTTTATTGGTAAATGAAGGAATAGCACTTTAATTTTAATAAAATTTTTTTTTTTTTTTAATTTGTATATGATGGAATGGCCCCTTTGGCAATGGAGGAATACCCTTTAATTGGTTACTGAGATGGCCCTTTATTGATAAATTGAGGAATTGGTAATTGATTAATGTAATTGCCTTTAAAAAGGTAAATAATGTAGGAAATGGCCTTTTAATAGATACACAAGGCGGTCACCCGGCTTCGCGATCACCAAGACTCTAAAACCATCACTCATCAATGAACTCTAACCATACCTCACACCACCAGAGACTCTAAAAACAACTCATCAAAAAAAAAAAAATTGTGAACTCCATCCAAACTCACCAAAACCAAAACCCTCTAATCCATAACTCTCAATGAATGCCTCAACTACCAAAAAAAACCCTAAAAATCTCACCGGTTTGATGAACTCCATCCTAACTCACCCAATGACTTAACAACCTAACTCATCAATGAACGCCCATTCATACCTCACGAACAATAACTCTAACAGTTTTGTGAACCCACGCTTTCGAATAGTTTGGTTATAACATTTCTGAAAATTGGTAAAGAGGGTGGGATACTGAATTTCATTGGTATAAAGGGTAATTTTTGAAAAAGGTTAGGATCCCAGAAATAAAAGGGTGGGTTTTGATGTTAATAATAAAATTAAAATGCCTCTCTTGGATTATGTTTGCCATGATGATTCAATAGGGGGGAAAAACTCAAAACGTGTTTTTTGTGTAGACACGTCAAGACTAAGCTAATGACTTCCAAGACCAATGATATTACTAAAATGAAGGATCTGGTTCAAGGAACCCACTGCCAACCAAGTGTCACAGCCCAATAACGTTAAAAGGGTGGGTTATTAAGTTCAGTATTATAAAAGGGTGTTTTCAAAAAAAGGGTGGTTTGAACAATAAAAAGGGTGGGTACAAACATCACTGCAACTATGTCTAAAAAACTCATTGTGGAACGCCCATTATTAACTCACCAAACATATAAAAAAAAACTTTAAAACCTAAATCATGATGAACTCCAGAAACTCACCAAAAAAACTCCATTCCTAACTCACCAACATAACTCTAGAACAGCATCATAAATGAAACTCCATTCATACTTCACGACATAAGCTTTGTTTTAAAAAAATCATTGACGGGCTCCATTTATAAAACTCACCAAAAAAATCAAAAAACTCTAATACATAATTCATCGATGAACTCCATAAACTCACCAACAATAACTCTAAAAACTCAGAACATAACTCGTTGATAAACTCCATTCCCCTAACTCACCAAAATAACTCTAAGAACATCAACTCATCAATGAACCCAATCCATAACTCGCCAAAACAGCCAAACACCGAAACACAATCATCAATGAAACTCAAGTTTTTCCTCCCCCCAAATGATGCAAAAACAAAGAACATTCCAATAAAAAAAAATATTACTTCACCAAAAAATAACTCTAAAACAACTCATTGATGAACTTCAATCCATATTCACCCAACATGACCGTAACAAAAAAGCGATAAACAATAACTCATCGAACTCCATTAATTAACCTTCATAATGCCCCTTTTAATTTGGAAGCTTAACCCTTTGAGGCGCTCTTCCTCAAAATGAGGCGTGAAAAAACCATTCCCATGAAAAAATCATTTTTTCAGAAAATATTTGGAAATAACATGCTTTGACATAATGGGAACTGTATTGGAATGAAGATGAAGTTTTGGACTTACCTTTAATCGCCCCTTTTAATTCAATTTCTAAACTTAAACCTTGAGGATGCCTTCCTCAAATGATGGAAAAATACATTACAGACTCCACAGTGGGAATACTGAAATAAATAAGTGTCAAATTCGATTGGGTGCATACATTGGGCTTATAATGGAAAAAACACCACATTACATTCTGAGGAAATATAAACCATTCAAAAATTACTCATGTGCAGAAAAGTTACACCATAGTTCATTGTTTATAATAAAACTATGTACTATGATCATCTGACCAGAAGGTGTTGAGCCTGGAAAATACCAACAGACATGGCGAAATGTGTCCTTGCAAGGTTGTGGAACCCTCTCATCAGTAACAAACAAAATTCAAGCACACTGATTGACATAACTAAGGACAAATGATAGGTTGAATGAAGCTTGATCAGGAGCTTTAACTGTGATTGAGCTTTTGCTATTCCCAACGGTTTTCTAGCCATTACCATGCACACATCCAAAGGAAGCTGTATATGGACACATCCGAACCAAATTCAACCAATTTGTTTGTTTAGCCCTAAACTTGGCTTTCCAAACCTTATTGTCACAAAACGAAAACGCTGCATTATTTCCCACGTCATTAAAAAACACATGCGAAATTTCAGACAATTACCAATATAAGAATTAAAACACGCA
This sequence comes from Ophioderma brevispina, assembly GCA_023653785.1. Classification (NCBI taxonomy): domain Eukaryota; kingdom Metazoa; phylum Echinodermata; class Ophiuroidea; order Amphilepidida; family Ophiodermatidae; genus Ophioderma; species Ophioderma brevispina. The sequence continues at coordinate 14,461 of JAMKCH010033701.1, forward strand.
GTTAACAAAACAAGTGGGCTTCAAAACCCCAGTACTATAAACACCACGAAGTACTTTGTGGTATAAAAACAATGTCAAATGAAAACATGGGCACGGCTCTAGCTATATATATTGAGGTTAATACCTTTGTTGTGGTGTACCCCCCCCCCCTTTTGATAAGTCTTCTTGATTTGTACACCTGTTTTACACCACCCAATCACACAAGCCATTATACTGCCAAGTAAACAACATTGCTGACCTAATATGTAAGTAAACAAACTACATGAATCAAATGTCTTTGAAGGTGTAGTATTTCACACTGACCATTGACAACCTGAGTAAATTTGGGTGAATTGAAATGCCACGCGATTCTAGCATTAGGTTGCCAATTTTAAATAATCAAAGAATGCCCCTTTAAGTGGCCACATGCATTTTGACCACAATTATTAACACAAAAAGATGTTACCAATATAGTCGTACAGTTGTAGCGAAGGAATGTTGCATATCCAATGTACCATTTTGGCGATGTACAGCAATTACGCATATTTAATTAGATCAATTGCAGCAAACAATGCCTTTAAGTGATCCACTTGCACTTTGACTGCAATTGTGATTCATACAAAAGATGTACGGCATTAGAAGTCTCATGTAGGCGAAGGAAATTTGCATATCCAATGTACCCATTCAGTGAGACAGCAATTATGGCATATTTGAGTCACATACGATCCACCCACACCCTTGTATCACACCCATCCCCCCCCCCAAGCCCCTTTAATCGGCCCACATGCCACTTTGACCCATTAGATTCACCAAAAGATGCATGGCATAGGATTCCTATTGCAGCGAAGGGCATTTTGCTATCCGATGTACGGTTTCAGCGATACC
>JAMKCH010033702.1:0-64436 GCA_023653785.1 Ophioderma brevispina
TCCTTGTAAGAGCAAGCACTCTAAAACATTAAATTCAGCTTCAGTGCTTTATTTCTAGATAAAGATGTGATTAATCCATTTATTGGTTCCCCCGCCAACTTTTGTTGGCGAGGCGGGACTATCGAAATGGACGACGCCGTGTGTGTGTGATCCCCGCGCGATATCTTTGGAACTAAGCAAGTGTGAAAGTCATCTCGCAACATAGATTAATTTCAAGTAGGCGGTGGGTGGGATAAAGTGGGTCATGTGACATGGTCAAAGGTCAAAATGGGTAAAATAGGGTCAAATATGGGCAAAAAATAGGGCCTAAATAGCGGAATAACGTTGTCAAAAACAACGATATCTTTTGATTGGAGAAAGTATGGGTGTGCCGTCTTGCCCATAGATGCACTCAAGTAGGTGCGGATGAGTTCGGAGGAGGTCGGGGGTGGGCATGGTCAAAGGTCAAATGTTAAATATATTCAAGTTTGGTTGCCAGATGCTGTTAGATATCTGCTAGGTTTGGAGGATGAAGATTGGTGTGTGTGGTCAAGAGTTCAGTGCCGAAAATTTTGAGGGTCATTTCAAGGTCATGCGACGGTCAAATCACTTAACAGGTTGTAGGAGGATGAAAATTGGTGGTGTGGTCACATTCAGTGCCAAAAAATGTTGAAGTCATTTCAAGGTCATACAAGGTCATCTCAAGGTCAAAACACTTCACATGTGGTAGGAGGATGAAATGGTGGGTGTGGCAACATCAGTGCCAAAAATTTAAAGGGTCATTTCAAGGCCATCGGAGTCATCCAAGGTCAAATCCTTACACATGGTAGGGGGATGAAAATTGGTGGGGGTGCGTTCAAAAAACAAACATTCAGTGCCATAATTTTGAAGGTCATTTCAAGGTCATGCGAGGTCATCCAAGGTCAAATCACCTACCTTGGTTAGGCGGCTGATGAAAAATTGGTTAGGGTGCGCAACATCAGTGCCAAATTTGGAAGGTATTTAAGGCCCAGCAGGAGGAATCAGGGTAAATCACTAAACATGTGTTAGGAGGAGGGAAAAAAGGGTGGGGTTGTGGTCAAAATCAGTGCCAAAAATGTTGAAGGTCATTCAAGGTCATCTGAGGTCATTCAAAGGTCAAATCACTACACATGTGGTAGGAGGAGGAAGGCAAAATTGGAGGGTGTGGTCAACATTCAGTGCCAAAAATGTTGAAGGTCATTTAAAGGTAATCCGAGGTCATCCAAGGTAAATAAAATCACTTAACATGGGTAGGAGGATGAAACTTGGGGGTTGTGGTCAAACAATCAGTGCCAAAAATTTGGTTTTCGTCCTTTCAGGTCATTCAAGGTCAATCTTTGCACATGGTGTAGGGTCATGAAAATAGTGAATGTGTGTCAAAAACCCAGTCAATGCCAAATTTTGAGGGTCATTTGGTGGTCATTCACGGTCAATAACAAAATGTGGTGGATGCTGGATGAAACTTGGTGGGTGTGGTCAACAGTTAGTGCCACCAATTTGAAGTCATGCAATGGAAGAACCACACAGTGTTAAGAACCACTTATTCGATCACAATTCCCTGAGCTCTTAAATGTTGCTTCTTTTTCTTTAGCTACTGCACTGGCGAGGGGGACCTTTGTGGTTCGAGAACCGCCTTGTGTTAAAAATAAAGTGCAAAATGTTGGCCTGAACAGTAAAATCATGAAAAATCCAAGATGCCACCATGTTATAGTTTGGACGGATTGGCTAGCAAAATCAGGCGTTATGAAATGGCAAGTGGTCTGTGATGTATGTAGGTATAAGATGTACGTGTGTGTGTCTGGACACAAAAAAGGTAAACAGTTTACCATAACTTTTTTCAAGATGTCTACAGAGTAGCCAAACTTAGGTATATTTAGAGGGGACCAAGCCCATACTAACCATGTAATTCATTACCACCAGGGACCTCCCCTGGGTCTGGCAGGGAGGTGGGAGGGAAAGGGCAAAAAAGGTCCAACATTCACAAAAAAAGGTAAACATTTTACCAAACTTTTTTGCCAGATGAGCTAGAGTAGCCAAACTTAGGTATACAGGGTGAGTGTCAAAAAGATTTCACTCGTTTTGTTTAAATTTTTATACAGCCGTGGAAATTAATGAAGCGATATTGGACTCTCACATAAAAAACAAGATTATTTCCCCTCTAGAGAAATTGTGAATTTTGAATTTTTGGAAACCTTTGCATTGAGAAGTTATGCTATCTTAAAGGGGGACCCATTTTCAACTCTGTCCACGGAATCACTATAGCACGTGTGTATGGAATTATGGCCAAAAGAACTTTGATGACCAGTCTACAAAAGTACATCAGACATCTTTTTGCTTGATACCTCTGTATGTAAACCTTCAAAGATCAAAGATGGTCAAAAACTCTTTCATTATTCTGTAACAATAACAAAATATGGAATCCTGCACCCAAAACTTTGAAGCATTATTTCAATGAATGTTCGAAATTGATGGTTCACGTATCTTTTCGTGGAAACTTGAATGCAAATAGTATAGGTAATCTTATGTGCAAATAACGGTTTGACCCATATTTTTAACCGAAGTATTCGCTAATCTTGATGGGGCGTGGTGGGGGTGGGGGGGGGCTATATTTGGGGAAATGAATTTGAACATAGCACACATTCAATGTCTATCTGTCTTTCCTTTTGAGCTCAATCCTTTGACTCTCCCTTCCCCCTCTTTTCTTTAACTCCCTTTCGCTTGTCCTTCTTCCCACTTCTGCAAACCGGTAGCTTATGTTAGCTTAAGCTTATGTCCTTGTCAGACCCATGGGGGGAGGGAGGACAACGCGCCCCTCCATACCCTGTTACGCTAGCTACTCTCATTTATAATAATTGTTAGAAATTATCAAACAACAGGTTGGTACGGACCATGGTTACTTAGAAAAAGCAAAAGGTTAATTAAGAATTTTAGCATTTAGACGTCAGTTAACTCAATGGCTTGTGCGTGGCCGTGTTTTAGAATTGTAAAACAGTGGTCATATGGGTTTGGCCGGTTTTCCGTTAATTTAACCCCCTATATTACATTATACGAAAAAAGGTAAACTTTTATTTTTTCCAATTGACAGATGAATAATTTGAGCTATGTTTGCATGTATCAAAATCAATTTCTAAGCTGAAAAGTATTTTTCATATTTTTATGAAATCGAGTGTAAATCTTTGTGACTCACCCTTATTGTAGGGGGGAAAAGCCCCTACTAACCAGTAATTCATTCCCCCAGGGACATCCCCTGGGTCTGAGACAGGGGGTGGGGAAATGTCAATCAATATAACTATAATCAATATAAAACTAAACTTTTAAAAAAAAAATCAAAAATTTGTGCTAAGGCGCTGAAAAATGGCTCTGATTTGAATGATTGAAACACAAACAGTATATGATACAATGAAAAAGTCACTACAGATAAGCGATCTGGAAGAGAAGGAATTTGCAAGATTTCTTGAATGAGGTTATTGATGCAGCATTTTTGATGTCTCTGGAAGAGGTTCCAACATTTTGACCGGCACAAGAAAAGACTGGTCAGCGAAAGATATTCTATGAGTTCTAAGTTCAACAAGCGTGTTGATGAGGTGGAGGTGGAGGAACGGCAGACAGCGGAGAACTGGTTTGCAGCTGAAGCATGTCAGATAGTAGCTTGGTGTTTGATTGTGAAGAGCTTGAAACCATTACCAGAACTTTGAATTGAAGGCGGTGGGTATCTTACTGGCAGCAGTGCAAGGTCAATGAGTTTTCAGGTGTGACGTGATGGGTCAATTTACGCATTGGGAATAACCCGTGCACGAACTTCTTTGGACATTATGACGTATATTAACAGAGAGTGGGTGATACAAAATAAGGAGGATTGTTGGAAATAGTAAATCTGGCAGTCACTAGGTCATTGAACAGCAGTCTTGGGTGCCTTCTTGGGTGAGCATTTGCAAGCTTTAGCTTTATGGATTTTTAAGTTGAAACAGTTCGTGAGTTTATTATGGCTTGCAACTTGAGCGCATTGACATAGCCAGAAATCAAACATCTAACCCGAGATTCTCACGGGTTAGGTCTGGACAGTGATGTTTAAAATCAGCAACAGAAAAGACGACAGGTGTAATTGGCAAGCTGGGCCTGAAACCCGAACACCCACAACATCGGTCTTGTCAGCATTGAGTTTCAAAAAGTGCTGTGGCCATCCAGTCTTGGATTTCATGATACGTATTCAAGCTTGGAGACAGCAAGTTTAACGCCTTCTTCAGACGTTGGACACACAGACACAACACTTGTGTGTCATCAGCATATACAGACTGTCCCAAAATAAAAAACATACAATGCAAACTAATAATTATTAAAAAAATATAAACTGTGCAACTTTTGGCCAGCTTATTTTGACTTGATTTGTTAGACAAGATCCTAAGCTATAATCCGTCGCTTATTCCATCCAATTTGATCGACCCAAGCAGAGATATTGTCAGTTGCACACAAAGGATAAAATACCCATTGGGCCAATTTAACCGAAGGTCAAGAACTTAAAGGTATAGGTGTGTAGATTCATTGTGGGATTAAACCATTTTCAAACAGAAGGAACATTGTACAGACCAGAGTGAATGTATTATCATAACATTGAACTAATCAATATATTTTTCAGTGAAAAGCACCAGATATATTTGTTGTGGGTGGGAAAGAGGACTCACTCTCAGGGGACAATAATCATGGGAAATTATGGAAATTTGGGGAATTGACTGATGAAACACTACATGTAACAGTCTACAAGTATGTTGAGGGCATGGCACGCTCTAATGGGGAGGGACAAGTTACCCTTCCCCTATTCCCACTGCCTCCAAGATGACAAGGAGGGAATATGATGAAAAAAAGTGTTCAACAAAGGAGAATAAAAGGAAAGGATGGTGTGGTGTTCAAAAGGTTGAGTTTACTTTCAACAAGGGTGTTTTATGGGTTTACCTCTGCTTGAAATATGGAGTAAGCTTGAGACCAACAAGATGCTTGGGAATATTTCCCAATGCGACATGTATTTATTTAATTGCAACATATAAAGTTATTAATTATTTATATTAATGAAGCAGACACTTTATACTACTTTTCTTCTTAATTTTCAATTTAAAGAATGTCTTGAAGGTGATTTTCAATGAGAACTTTGTTGATATCAGGATAGCCGAAACGGGCCCCCCCAAAGGTTTTCCAAAACGGTCTCAGATAATTAGCCCATTAACTCCTGAACCAGACCCCCAAATTACCACAAATAAAAATCTCATGAAAGGGAAACAACTCATAAAAAGGAAGCAGTTTTTTGAAAAAAACTCCAGTTGAGTGAATAATTTTGGCCAAAAGAATATTTATTTTGATTGTTAGTTTTTTTGGGACAGTCTGTATATGCAACTCCATCCTATACCTTCTGATGATATGTCCGAGAGGAAGAATTATAAATGAAACTGGATTGGGACCAGAGAACAAGATACCTGAGGGGTACTCCGAAAAGAAGAAGATGATGGACGAAAATTTGCCATCGATGCCAGCCATTAGCACACGTGAGATCTCCCATGTCGGCCCTATGATTTTTGTAAACGCATGAGAGGGAAACTCAGTACACCAAAGCAGGGGGACCGATAGTCCCCGCGCGCGTAGAACGTTTCTTGAAGCCCAGTTGCAACAAATCCAAAATGGCTGACAGCGTTTGCGTACGGGCGGTGCGTTTTTCAGGCGCACTTAATCACCAAAAAGTTTGGCGCTCCGCAAATTGTATTCGCTGCGTCCACTGATCAAAATACCCGTTGGTTTTGTTTCATTATTGTTTGCTATTGTGTGTCATGTTGTGCCAAAAACAAACAAAACGACTTGACATTAATTCCTTTTCTTGAGAATCTTTCTTCAAGTTCCCCGTTAATTTGGGCTCAGCGCTACTTCTGGAGAATTTCCCATCTTTACAACAATATTTCTATAGGTCTGCACTCAAAAAGTAGTCTGTATCAGACAAAGATTAAGAACCCACCCAAACAAACGAAAAGAAATACAAATGAACCCCCCCGCTAAGAAGAAAATGACCCAGGTGTGCCCGTCTGAAAATTGAAAATTAACATTGTGAAAATAGTTAAACTCCGATTAAGGTTATAGGAAAGAAACTCAAAAAACAAAGTGGAAAAACAGTAGTAATTACAATAATAAGAATGAAAGAAGAAAAGAGTCAATCTTTCTTTTTACTGATTTTTTGCCGACCGGCTTATAATTACTAATTTAAAACAAAACAAAAAAAAGGAGAGATGGAAATAGAAAGAAATTAAGAGGAATAAAAAACGAAATGGGTAAAAAAACGAATGCAACCAAAGAGAAAAGAATTGAAAATAAATTCAAAATAATTTTCAATAAGAAACTAGAAACGGAGAAAAAGTGAAACCAAGTCAATTTTGAAGACAGAAAACAAGATAGACTGGAAAGGGGGAAAAATCAGTTACAACTGAAAAAAATTCCTAGGCAAAGTTACATGATTATTGTTCGGTTGAAGCCTAAGATGAAGTTATTTTTCATGAGGGGACTTATTGCCTCACAAAATGCTAGTGTTTTAGTTATTTTTTATGATCAATATATCTGACTCAACATTCATGTGATTCTTTTTGTTTTGCATTTGCTCAAATTTCTTCGTGAACGTCTTATTTTCAAACGTCTGGTCAATCATTTTTTTTTACATCTCTAAATTAGCAGACTTAAAGTCTCTGGAAACAAAAACCCAATCTCAAATTGGGCTCGTCTTGCCTTTCATAAAGTTAATTTACCTGAGTATTTTGATCTGCTGGTCCTACTAACTGGGTCTGCAAGTTTTCTGTTGTTTTTTGCCTCTCCCTTTAAACTGATACGTTTGCTTCTGATAAAAACAAATAACCCGCCCAAGGGAAAACCCAAGAAAAGAAAACAAACGCACCCCAATGAAAAGAAAAAGAAAAATAACCACAGAAATAAAAGCAAGGAAAAGGAAAAGATAAGTAGAAAAAGAAAGAGAAAAGAAAGAAAAGAACGAAGGAAGGAAAGAATGCTGAGAAAAGGAAAGGAAAGACAAAAAACAAATCTACAAAAAGAAATACGAAAAGAAAAAATAACACAATCAAACAAACTACTTAAACCCCCCCCACCAAAGAAAGAAAGAAAAGATAGAATAAAAAAAACAAACAAAGAAAAAGGAAAGAAAGAAAGAAAGACTAAAAACAAAGAAAACTGACAGAAAGAAAAATACAAACAGAAACTTGAAGAAACGCAACCACAACACAAAGAAAAACTTGAAAGGACCAAGCAAAATAAAAACCAGGGAAAGAAAAATTGATTGAAGAAAGAAAGGAATAAAGAAAGAACCAAAAACCACACAAAGAAAACTTGAAGAAAGAACTAAAAAACAAAGAAAGAAAACTTTGAATGAACCCCCCGGAAAGAACAAAACAGAAGAAACTTGAAAGAACTAAAAAACAAAGAAAGAAAGAAAACTTGAAAGAACTAAAAACAAAGAACGAAAACGTGAAAGAAAGAAAGCTAATGCATGAGAGAGGAATGAAAGAAAGGAATTTTGTCCATGTTCAAGTTCAAGTGAAACATAAAAGCAAGCTCTCGGCCTAAAAATAAGAACAACAATGTGCAAACATCAAAAACTGTCTGCGTACTATTTACGCTGCCATTTGCTCGTCCAAATCGCCCTGCTGAGACGCATACCCCAAATTTACTCCAAATCGCTCGGGAATGCCGGGAAATATCCTGCTCTGCGTAGCTGCGTGCACAACTACGCACGGCTTCATTCGAATCGGGCTAGTCGCCACTCTAGTTAGTAAATATAGCTCGGTGACACCAAGCAGATCCTCAAGTCGCTTCAACAACACAAGGTCAACATTTCACCAAAAAGGTAAACATTTTGCCATAATTTTTTTCCAGATGAGCTAGAGTACCCAAACTTAGATATATTGTAGGAGGGCACAAGCCCCTACTAACCATGTAATCCATTCCCCCAGGGTCCTCCCCTGGGTCTGATAGGGTGTGGGGAAATGTCAAAAAAGGTCAACATTTCCCAAAAAAGTAAAATCTTTTTTCTAGATGAGTAGCCAAACTCAATATAATTTTAGTGTATAGACTGAAAGTGTTTAGACCTATGCCTTTGATAGCTCCTAGGCGACCGCCTAACTGCCCGATATGGAGTTTTGTTGAGATTTGGGTCCAACAGTCCACTTAGCTTCAAGTGCCTTCCATGCAGGCAGACTGGCTTATGGACTTTTTTGGTCTCCACCTTCTTGCGTCAAGTATACACTATACATGCACAATGATGTACACCCATATTATTCAACGCCCCAGAATTGCACATACCCTAGGGAGAAAAAGCAATCCGTCCATACCGCCATTGGCGGTTTACAGATTTTGTAAGCTTTTGTCATCAAAATATTAGCTTATTTGCATATTTGCTCCAATTGGCTCATTACTACAAAGGTGAACTTCTACAAGAAGAGATTCCAATGTCCAAATTTGATGCAATTTGGTATGCAGGTAGTGGTGTATGCAATAATAATTCACTGTGCCAATCAATATTTATGTATGCTAATGTGCTCATTTGCATATTTGCTCTGATTAGCTCATTACTACAAAGGAGGACTTCTACCGGATCCCAATGTCCAAATTTGATGAAACTATGCACTGTGTCATCATTATTTATGCATATTAATGAGCTCATTTCCATATTTGCTCCCTGCTGGGCAGGTATTAAATTGAGCACGATTTGGTGTATTTCCACATGTGGAAATATACCAATCCTCTTGAATATCCACATGTGGAAATACACCGGTCCGCTTGTATTTCCACATGTGGATATTCACCGAAAAATGTGTATCTCCGCATGTTGGTAAATTCACCGGTCCGCTTGTATTTCCACATGTGGATATTCACCGAAAGATGTGTATTTCCACATGTGGATATTCACCGAAAAATGTGTATCTCCGCACATTGGTATATTCACAGATCTCCGTGAATTTCCACATTTGGATATTCACCGAAAAATGTGTATCTCCGCACGTTGGTATATTCACCGATCCTCGTGAATTTCCACATGTGGATATTCACCGAAAAATGTGTATCTCCGCACGTTGCTAGATTCACAGATCTCCGCGAATTTCCACATGTGGATATTCACCGAAAAATGTGTATCTCCGCACGTTGGTATATTCACCGATCCTCGTGAATTTCCACATGTGGATATTCACCGAAAAATGTGTATCTCCGCATATTGGATTATTTTCTAAAAGGTAGTTCATGTTGGCCAATCAAGCCAGCACTGTTAAAATTATCGTAATTCGTGATTAACAGCCAATCAAATCGAACTTCATGTAATTAAACTCAATTAAATGACAGGCTCAATATAGGTCTTTCATAAAACCAACACTAGCATCTCTCCTTAATTGACATGATCGATCACAATAACCCAACTAATTCCCATAACAAAAGATGTACTGACTCGTCATTCCAGACAACAGATTTCGCTGATCTTTCATACAATGGCGATCATGACAATGTCAATCAAACTCATTGTGCTCACGTTTCACGATTTACCTGTCATTCAAATATTTTTCCAACTATCTATTAGCTACTATTGGCTCTTTCAGAATAAGCGAAATGGTGTGGAAAAAAATATAAAAAGTTGAAAAATAACAATAGTCTTGAATTCTAAATATTCTCATATCTCTATACTTAAAGCCATTATCAGCGATTTTTTTTCAAAATGTAAACAAATCGCGCCCCTATTTTCCATCAAAGTCCATTTTTTACACTGTTGTATTGGAAATTATTGTACGAAAGACCCCTGTAAGTGGCTAAGCGTAACACATCGTATTTGTCAAGAAATTATGATTTTTATGCTTTGTTTACTAATAAAAGTCGGGATCCGACTTTTCCTGGCTGAAAACAGCCGTAAATGACATCTTCAAGACTGCTTTAAAATCCTTAAGTGTCTGTTTTTCACAGAACAGTAATGTAAAGTGTTGATGTAACCTAACACTAGCTAGTTAGATACAAAATGGGCATTTTGAATTTATAGAAAAAAATACCGATTGTGGCTTCAATGTGGAAATTCACCGAAAAATGCGCATCTCCGCACGTTGGTATATTCACCGATCCTCGTGAATTTCCACATGTGGATATTCACCGAAAAATGTGTATCTCCGCACGTTGGTATATTCACCGATCCTCGTGAATTTCCACATGTGGATATTCACCGAAAAATGTGTATCTCCGCACGTTGGTATATTCACCGATCCTCGTGAATTTCCACATGTGGATATTCACCGAAAAATGTGTATCTCCGCACAATGGTATATTCACTGATTCCCGTTCATTTGCACATGTGGATATTCACCGAATATCCGCATATTGGATTGTTTTTCTAAAAAGTAGCTCATGTTGGCCAATCAAGCCAGCACTGTTAAAATTATCGTAATGGAACATTCGTGATTAACAGCAACCAAATCGAACTTCATGTAATTAAACTCAATTAAATGACAGGCTCAGTATAGGTCTTTCTTAAAACCGACACTAGCATCTCTCCTTAATTGACATGATTGATCACAAGAACCCAACTAATTCCCATAACAAAAGATGTACTGACTCCTCATGCCAGACAACAGATTTCGCTGATCGTTCATACAATGGCGACCATGACAATGTCAATCAAACTCGTCGTGCTCACGTTTCACGATTTACCTGTCATTCAAATATTTTTCCAACTATCTAGGCTACTATTGGCTCTTTCAGAATAAGCGAAATGGTGTGAAAATAATGTAAAAAAAATAAAAAGTTGAAAATTAAAATAGCCTTGCATTTTAAATATTCTCCTATCTCGACCAAAAGCTACAATAAGTCAGTTTTATCTGAGGTTGTATTCACCGATCCCCGTGAATTTCCACATGTGGATATTCACCGAAAAATGTGTATCTCCACAAACTTGGATTATTCACCGATCCCCGTGAATTTCCACATGTGGATATTCACCAAGAAATGTATATATCCGCATTTTGGTAATTCACCGACTCCCGTTCAATTTTATTTCAAAGAATAATGAGAGGTCCACCCAGACTTACGGCTAAGTAAACCGATGTCACTGCTAACATATAGTGCTTGGTTTTGAAAAATCATCTTGTTTAAATTCACTGAAATGAAAGGGGAATTAACTACAGATAACAATACCATTCCCTCCTAATTCTAGTAGAAACAAGCACATAGCAAGTACATACCAAGCTGAAGCAAGCTAAAGCAAGCTATAAAATAACCAAGCACTTGAACAACAATAGAACCACTTGAGGGCACTCAAGTGAAGTACTTAGCTTTTAAGTGCTTGTTTATCAAGGGGTTTTGCTTGTTTCATTTTTGGTTTGAGCTTGCTTTGGAATGTTTTTGCTTGGTTCTGGCTTGATTTTAGCTTGTCTTGGAATAAGTTTTATTGTTAGTTAATGTTAATTCCCCTTTCAACCAGAGGATTAGAGGACAAGACATTTTTTCACAATCAAGCATTTTATGTTAGCAGTGTGTGTTTCTTTCCGGTAACTTAACATGAAATCGCAATTTTTAACGCATACGGAATTGTAAGCAGTTTGTTTTCGATGGTTTTGTATATAGGTTTACTAAGCAAACGGAATGTCAGAATCCTCTAAATGGCTGGATATATGTTAGTTGACTTTAAAAAAATAATACACGAAATATTTCAAAATCTTTGTTTGGGAAGGGAATTTATTTTAGTTCACAAATTAAAATTTGTTTTCAATTGTTACTTTCTTTTTGAAGTATATTATATAATGTACTGTGTATATGCCTCTTGTTGCTCAGTGGGGTAACAGGCGGGGGCAGGTTTCCCCTCTGAACGTCACTTTGGACGGGAAAAATTGCAAAATCATGCTAAATAAATCAGCCTTTGTTTTTAGCCCTCTGACCGGGAAAAATTGGCCTTTATTGGTCTATAATAACCTCCATTTAATACATTAAATACATACATTTTAATTTTAAAAATGACATACAAACGATAGATGACATAGTATGTTTGAGATCAAATAATCAGTGATATAATAATATAATAGTATGTGATATATACCCAAAAGTGTTATAAAGGAACATTGATGGAGTATCATAATGGAAAGTTAGGATCCTACACTTACTTAAAACAAAATTTGTTTATTATATAATATTTTGGTTCAAAGATTTTTACTTTTTGTCGAAAAGGTTTTCAAGTTCATGACCAAAGTGTTCGCTATTTGCAATAATTCAAAGCAATGTGTGTTCCGTATTTCCAAATATCGTCAGAACCACTTACGAGGCCCTGTGCCTAAACCGCCCTATTTTTCCCTCAAAATCACTCCGTGTCTCAAGTTTTCTCAATATTTCTAATCTACACACTCTCAGCTACAATTTTACAACTTAAATTTAATTCTTCAATCAAAATAATAACCTAGAGATAACATGATAAAGGCAACCATGTATGTAATATTACTTTCAGTTAAAAGTATCCACACTTTTCACTCGGAGCCATTTATAGGTCTGCTACTTGGACCAGAAATGATCATTTTTCCATTGTTTACATTTTCTAATTTTATCATAAATATCATAATGTTGTGATTAAACTATATAAAAAATCCCGCTTTGGATCTAAAACTTTTGATTATGAACCATTTTGTGACGGCTACCGTCACCCCGAGAATAGGGTCCAAAGCTTGTCCTTTTAAATACGCGCCCCTAACTATAACGCCCTGCTGTTTTTTTTCCGAACTATCTTTACACACAGCTTCAAATACAACACCAAACGTACAAATAAAAGATTCTCTGTCTACCCTTTCCCCTCTACCTCCCTCGCCCCCCCTTCCCTCGGACACCTGTCACAAACCGGTGCGAGTTTCTGCAATTACATAGATTCTGATAAGGATCTTTTTTGGGGTTCAGTAAATAGAATTCAATTTTTCTAAAAATTGAAAAAAGATGCATTTTCTTTCTTCATTTTCTTCTGCATCTCTTTCCAAATCTGAGGCCCAGAGATTTTGGAGCAAATCTATAGCATAAAGTAGCCAGTTTCGCATATTTTTTGTCTGGGAATTGGGTTAAAATTGAATCTTGCTCAACACTTGCTAAAATAATTTCCTAAACCTCCATTACACGCATCCAACGTGCCGAAAAACATGACTACAATAGCCTTCCTGCTACCACACCAATTGATTAATAAACATGCTGGCACACTGCCACCAAGGGAGGTTCCACATAAGTGTGGGCGTTTTTGCGTCTATGACGCCTTTGTCCAAAGTGGACGCACTTTGTGTCTAGAGAAAGTAAACTTTTGCGTCTTTTGTGGCCGCAAAAAAAGTAGCCACTTAAAACACACAAAATCACGAGTTTGCCCTGGCACATGGTCACACTATTGTATCATTTTTCACACACAAGAAACAAATAATTATTATTTTAACATTAAATATATTTTTTTCTTTTTTTTATATGTTTAAATTAATTTCTCAATTTGACGGTATTTACGGGTCCTTTTTTTAGTTCACTCACCGTCCCAAAGGGTATTCCACTCCAGTTCTTTTGGAGTTTAAGGGTCATCAGGGTAATCACTTTGCAATATGCCCAGTCTAGGTTTTGGAATTGGATGTTTATTTTTGGATTGTTAGCAGTCATTTAAAACAGTTCTCAAACCTGTTAAAACTTGACACGCACATAAATTGAAGACAACACACTTTTTCAACCTCAGGGAAACAACTTTGCGTCCAAAGTGGACGCACTATTTTCAAAACCTAGTGTGAACCCTGCTGCACACTAAGCGCGTGCCGCCAAATGATGCCGATTTCAGTGGATGACAAGCCACTATTCAACTAAACCATGCCAATTAGCTCCAATTCAAGTCCCGTCATCTTGACACCAATGATCTGAATTTAATCCAGCTCCTAAGTTAGTTGTTTGTACAGGTATTAAAATGAGCACGATTTTAAACTTTTCTTCACCTCGTCTGATATTCTATGATACATGGATAATTTGCTCATTTTAATACCTGATTTTGACTCTTATTTGTTGGCCATTTTGGGATCATACGGACACTCACTTTTTTTCACTGTACTTTCATTTTAATCAACTGATTTATTCTAACGGAATAAATATATGAAATAAAATTGAACGGGGATCGGTGAATATACCAACATGCGGAGATACGCATTATTCGGTGAATATCCACATGTGGATATGAACGGGGATCGGTGAATATACCAACGTGCGGAAATACACATTTTTCGGTGAATATCCACATGTGGAAATTCGCGGAGATCTGTGAATATACCAACGTGCGGAGATACACATTTTTCGGTGAATATCCACATGTGGAAATACACGAATTTGAGCGAATATCCACATGCGGAAATACACATTTTTCGGTGAAAATCCACATGTGGAAATTCGCGGATATCTGTGAATATACCAACGTGCGGAGATATACATTTTCGGCGAATATCCACATGTGGAAATACACGAATTATAGCGAATATCCACATGCGGAAATACAAATTTTTCGGTGAATATCCACATGTGGAATTCGCGGAGATCTGTAATATACCAACGTGCGGGATATACACATGTTTCGGTGAATATCACATGTGGAAATACCAAATTTTAGAGCGATATCCACCTGCCGGAAATACAAGCGGATGGTGACATCTCCACGGTAACAGAAGAAGCCGGATCGGTGTATTTCCACAAATAGAGGATGTGGTAAATACACATTTTTCGGTGAAATTCCACATGTGGAAAATACAATTGGACCGGTGTAGTTTCCCACATGTGGAAAGTAAAGAGGATCGGTGAATTTCCACATGGAAATACACCAAATCGGTCCCAAAAAATAGTTCGCTGGGGGATCTCGCAAATTTTTAACAGCATTTTAAATGTGATTTAATGTGGGGTCTAATTATCTGAGGTTTCAAGGAGTCAAGTTTGTATTCACTTCCAATGCGTCAAATCCAGCGCATATGCAGTTTTGATTTACCTTACAATCTTCCGGCCTTTCCTGACTCCTCAGTCATTTCAATGCCACTTTTGATGTCCCAAAACCCTCCGAATGCCCACTGGGAACTCTAATTTTTGTTCTAATTGGGTGCCGATTTGATTTTTGGCTTGTTTTAACACAAGATAGAGACTGAAAATGAGACTAGATGTTTCTATTGTTTTTTAAGCATGTTGGATTGATTCATAAGAGAGGCATTTTTTTTAAACTAAATCTTATCACTTCCAAAAGTTGCAACAACGTGATTACAAACTACATTTTTGCATTGCAGTGATTTAGAACACGAATTCGGTCACACACACACCTAGGAAACACTGTCAGAAAATGGTGGTAAAGGCACAGCAGGTTGGAAGTAGATTTAAATCTAGATGGGACCAACTGGTCGCGTGGTGTTGCCACAGTCCCAAAGCATGGCAAGGTTTTTTAATTTTGTGTAAAATTCTAATCTCCTGCCTGGTGGCATGGTGTTCGGGATGCTAGTCCTACCCTCGGAAACTTGTCAAAGCACAGGGAATTTCCAACAGTGGCAACTGGCATGATCGTGATGATTGAAAGCTGAATATTGTGTAAGTCTGGCATTTAATTTAGTAAGTCAAACAGTGATGCATTATGAGGAATGGAAAGATGTTTAATTTGAGAAAATAAAAGTCATTGCATCATGTCACACCTCACCTCAAAGGAATTTGCCCCTGGAAGAAGTCTTTTGAGAGTAGGATCTGAAGGGGTACACCTTGGGAAAGACAAAAAACACAGTTTCGGGGGGGGGGGTTATCCTTTGAAAGATCGAAAGTACATGTTGTAATAAGAGTTGTGTGAGATGAGTGATTTATGGTTGTTTGAAGCAAAAATGAGATGGGGATTCTGAGGAGACAAGAGAGCAATGATTAGAGCATTGTGGTGTCGAAGTTGTTGTGATAGGATGCAGACTGAGGACTTGATTAAAAATGTGGGTTTGAAGAAGCGGTGAACCCGGTTTGCGAAGGCAATAGTATACGTTGGTATGGGCACTGCAGAGGAAGGAGGAATGAGGAGGTATGTTTAAAGAGGGCTTTTGAGTTCGGGCGTGAGTTTTGAGGAATGAAGGGGACGTCCAAGAAGACTTGGAAGAGTG
Source organism: Ophioderma brevispina (assembly GCA_023653785.1). NCBI lineage: Eukaryota > Metazoa > Echinodermata > Ophiuroidea > Amphilepidida > Ophiodermatidae > Ophioderma > Ophioderma brevispina. The sequence continues at coordinate 16,146 of JAMKCH010033702.1, forward strand.
GAGAAGAAGCGTAGGAGGGTTGGTTGAGGATGGAAGGAATGCATGAATCGGGTGAAGTGGAAGGAGTGAGTAAGGGCAGTTGCTGGTGAGATCTGTGAATATACCAACGTGCCGGAGATACACATTTTTCGGTGAATATTCACTGTGAAATACACAAATTTTAGCCGAATATCCACATTCCGGAAATACAAGCGGATTGTGAATCTCCACATGTAAAAGCAGAAGCGGATATGTGGTATTTCCACAAATAGAAGGAATAGTGGAAATACACATTTTTCGGTGAATTTCCACATGTGTAAATACAATTGGACCGTGTATTTCCACTGTGAATTAAAAGAGGATCTTGACTTTCCACATGTGGAATACACAAAATCGGTCCCAAAAAATAGTTCCTGCTGGGGATCTCGCAAATTTTTAACAGCATTTTAATGTGATTTAATGTGGTGTCCTAATTATATATGTTCAAGAGTCAAGTTGTATTACTTCCAATGCGTCAAATCAGCGCATATGCAGTTGATTTACCTTACATCTTTTACGGCATTTCCTGACAAGATCCTCAGGTCATTTCAATGCCAATTTTGATGTCCAAGCCTCCGATGCCCCTGGGAACTCTAATTTTGGTTCTAATTTGTGTGCCTAGTTGATTTTGTGCTTGTTTGTACAAAGATAAACTGAAAAATGAGACTAGATGTTTCTATTGTTTTTATCATTGATTGATGTCATAAGAGAGGCATTTTTTTAAACTAAATCTGAATTCACTTCCAAAAGTTGCAACCAAAGTGATTACAAACTACAATTTGCGTGCTAGTGATTTAGAACACGAATTCGGTCACACACACACACTATGAAACATTCAGAAATGTGGTAAAGGTCACCTCAGGGTTGGAAGTATAGTTAAATCTAGAATGGACCGACCTTCGCGTGTGTGCACAGGCCAAGCCATGGCAAGTTTTTAATTTTTTGTAATTAATCTCCCTGCCTGGTGGCATGGTGTTCGGTATTGCTAGTCCTACCCTCGGAAACTTGTCAAAGCACAGGGAATTTACAGTGGTCATGGCATGACGTGATGATTGAATATTGAATATTGTGTCAAGGTCTGGCATTTAATTTAGTAAGTCAAAAAGTGATGCATTTATGAGGAATGGAAATGATAGTTATAATTTGGAGAAAAATTAGCAAAAAGTCATTGCATCATGTCACACCTGCAAAAGGAATTCCACTGAGAAGGCTTTCCTGAGAGTAGGATGGAAGGCTAACCGTGGGAAGACAAAAAAAAGTTCGGGGGGGGGGGGGGGTTATCCTTTGAGATTTGAAAGTAAATGTGTATAAGAGTTGTGGGAAATCAGGATGTAGAGGTGTTTGAGCAAAAATGAGATGGGGATTCTGAAGAGGACCGAGAGAGCAATGCTGAGAAGCAATGTGTGGTGCGAAGTTGTTGGGATAGGATGAAGATGAGGACTTGAGTAAATGTTGGGTTTGGAAAAGCGGGACCGGTTTGCCGAAGGGCAAATAGTATAAGTTGGTTTGGGCACGTGCTGAAGAAGGATGATGAGTATGTTTTAAGAAGGGCTTTTGAGGTCGACGGCGTAGTCGAGTTTGAGTTTTGCGGATGAGGGGACGTCCAAAGAAGACTGGAGAAGTAAGTGGAGGAAGAGAGTAGGAGGGTTAGGTTGAGGAGGGGATGCATTGAATCGGGTGAGTGGAAGGAGGGAATGTACGGGCAGTTGCTGTGAGTATGAGGTGAATAGGCCACTCTCGTTAACGGGGGACAAAACCAGATTTAAAATTTTGGATTTACTATACTACATAAATCATGTATAATGATAATTAATTAATGCAAATGGGCACTCTGTGATCCATGGACTTGTCTGCATCATCAGCAGAACTGTTAGACAAAGTTTTGTATGTGTGCTTAATCAGGGACACAATGGCATGAAAAATATTCAGACATAATGAAATGGACCTTTATTGAAATCACTTCCTCAAATTTGAAAACGATTTGGGTGTTTACATTCTGTAAAAACAGCAAGAGTTACAGAATATTCCTGCCATGGAGGATCAAAATATGACATGTACCCACAGTAGCCCCAAAAAAATTGCAACAGAAGGTTTCTTGGCATTTTCTGGTAGTATAAGGTCAGTTTAATAATATATCAAAAGTTGCACAAAATCGAAGTCCCAGAAAGTGTTCAAACTATGACATAAACAAAATGGCTGCCATCCGCCATTTTGAAAAACATAAATCCTTATATCTCGGGCAGGGTTCACACTAGGTTTTGAAAATAGTGCGTCCACTTTGGACGCAAAGTTGTTTCCCTGAGGTTGAAAAAGTGTGTTGTCTTCAATTTATATGCGTGTCAAGTTTTAACAGGTTTGAGAACTGTTTTAAATGACTGCTAACAATCCAAAAATAAACATCCAATTCCAAAACCTAGACTGGGCATATTGCAAAGTGATTACCCTGATGACCCTTAAACTCCAAAGAACTGGAGTGGAATACCCTTTGGGACGGTGAGTGAACTAAAAAATTATTTTTCACAGATTTGCTACATGTATTTAATGGTAAAATAATAATTATTTGTTTGAGTGAAAATTATACAATATTGTGACCATGTGCCAGGGCAAACTCTGTGATTTTGTGTAATTTTAAGTGGCTACTTTTTTGCGTCCACAAAAGACGCAAAAGTTTACTTTCTCTAGACAAAAGTGCGTCCACCTTTGGAAAGTGCGTCATAGACGCAAAAACGCACACTAATGTGAACCCTGATCTCGGGCAATAAATGAGCTAAAAGGACAAACAGGATGTCATTTCCTACTAATTCTAGCATAACAAATCCATTAAAATGGGTTTTATGAAGTTGAGATATCACCTTAACCTCAAAATCCAATATGGCCACCATCCGCCATGTTGAAAAGTAAAAATTATTACAGGGTGTCTCAGAAAGAACGTTACCCTCCAGAAACAGCCATTTTCACTTACTTAATCAATTCTTTATCCCTTGTTTCAGCTTATCTTTATGAAATATGTACCTACTATTTAACAGTTGGTGAAAACAAGAAAGAAAACGGTGAAAAAATAACCACCAAGGACATATTCACTCAAAATGATGCAAATCTACTTTGTCCACAGCTAGCATTAGCAGAGGAAACCATGGATGCAAATATCTCCAACATAAAAATGTTTAAGACCCTCCTGGCCAATAATACTCTCAAATTCCAAGGTTCATTGCTGGTTCTAGAGTTTATTTTTCAGTTCTCTACGCACTGCAGCATTATTTACGGCTGATTTGTTCTTTGACGACCATATCTCTCTCCTTGCACTTTTTAGAGTATTGCCATGTTCCATATTTTTTCTCTCTTCCCCTTCATTGCCATCTTACTGGGAACCCTACTTTGAGGGAAACTTTACCCATTCACGATGAACGATGGTCCTTTAACCCAAGAGCAGTTCGGTAGAATATGCCATTGTAGGGGAGTCACGCCCAATGCCATTATTTGAAAGTGCGTTTTAACCAAATTCAGATTTGTATTACGATAGGAGACGGGTGAAGGGATTTAGGTCACTTCATTCTGAAGACCAAATTAAGTGCATGTTTCAAGTACTTTTTAAGCATTACATGTGAACAAATTAATTAAATCTGAAGAGTTACGTGTGCTCAAATCCATAAGAATTACAGTGTACATGTTTCTCTGCTATTGCAAGCCGTGGACAAAGTAGGTTTGCATCATTTTAGGGAAATAGTCATTGTTTGGTTATTTTTTCACCGTTTTCTTTCTTGTTTTCACCATATGTTCAAAAAAGTACATATTTGCATAAAATAAAGCTAAATCAAGGAAAAGAATTGATTAAGTAAACAAAAATGGCCGTTTCTGGAGGGTAACGTTCTTTCTGAGACACCCTGTATATCTCTGGTTCTGGATGGGCCAAAATGACAAACAAGATATCATTTCCAACTAATTCTAGCATAACAAATCCATTAAAATGGGTTTTATTAAATTGAGATATCATCTTGGCCTCTAAATCCAATATGGCTGCCATCTGCCATGTTGAAAAGTATGAATTCTTTCATCTCTGATATCAGATGGGCAAAATGATAGGTGTTTTTGTTATTTTGTTAATTAATTGAGGTAATAGAAATACATTAAGATGGTTGTTTCAAGTTATTTTTAGTGGCTATTTTCCAAAATCGTAGCCATGTTTATTTTTTATCGCTATAAATATATCCCACCATTTTTTTTTTCAAAATATGGTGTTTACAGTGTAAATTGTGAATTCTTCAAGTGACAGAAAGTACAGTTTCATATTATCACATCTTCACCAAATGTGGCAGAAGACACTTGTTTGCAACAGACAATCGAGCCACAACAAATTACTATTGTCCATTGAGACTGTTTCTGATCCATGTTTTCAACAGGAATGTCCATAGCTGTGGTGCCTTCCATTTCATTTCTGCAGATACATTTTCATTGGTGATGCCATCTGAAAACAATTGCAGGATTCTTTACAGTGGCAACTCTGGCGGGCAGGTCCCCCCCACCCCCCCGCTTGTGTCCTCCACTAGGAGAAACAATTTCCCTCTTGTACTATCCCAGCTCAGTCAGTTGAATTTTTGACCATCAGTCTTGAACATCAACTGCATGAGCTGTACATAATTTCTCCTAGAGTGGAGTTTTGCAACTGGAAGGAGGGGGGGGGAAGGTTTTTGTGGGCATCTTTCAGATGTTATAACACCGAAGAGCAGTTAGAACAAACTCACCTTTCACCGCATATTCTATTAGGAGGCTCCTGAAATACTTTGCCAAGTGATGTCTAAAACTCAGAGTATAGACCCTGTCTCTGGCGTTCAGTAGATCTCATGACCCGCAGTTGAGACCCCAATATCTAACATGGTCAGCCATCAGAGTCATTTATTCCCTTCAACTGCCCACATCTGGATGGCCCTCCTTAGTACATTCCTGCTTAGCTACTATCATTGGGCCGGCGTAAAAAGAGGTTAATCGCTATCTCGGCACCAACCCATCAGTGGTTTCTACCAGAGTTAGTTTCTGCTTTTAATGCCATTCTGGTACCCTTTACCATAGGAAACAGACTCCATTGCTGACCATTGAACAGGAACACATCATATCATTGCAACCTTCACTTTTTTTGTGGGCCGCCAGCTATAGCTGGCAGGACCACTTAGTCAATCCGTTGGTGCGTGTGTATGTAGTGTGTATGTGTTGGTGTTTGGATGGATTGTGTGACACAAATTGTTAAGTTTTTTAAAATTGACCTCAATTGAAAAGTTGAACTTCATTGGAACCAAACTTTTGTCATGGGCACATGGATCCTCCTATGTTGATGAAGGTCAAAGGTCATGTTGAAGGTCAAAGTCATGTGAGTGTTCAATTTGAAAATGGCTCCAAAATTTAAATTGATCTAAATTGAAAACTTGAAAGTTCAATTGTAACCAAACTTTTGTCATAGTGCACCATCGATCCCTCATATTTGATGAGATCAAAGGTCACGTGCCAGGGTCAAAGGTCATGGAAGCGGCCCACACCTTATATTCTTTGAATATATCTAGCGCGAAGCCGAGAAACCGCGAAATTATAGTTTCAATTCAGGATCCATATTGGGAGTGAACAAAAGTACCTGGACAAGTTTTTGTAACACAGGGTCACCATGAATTACTTTGAGGAAAATAGACTTTCTGTTGTTCTTGCCAACCACAATTTCATGAAGTAGTTTGGGCAACTGAAAATGCATGGGCAAACAGCGATTAGAATAGAGTGTCATCACTGAATATCTCTTCAGAAGCTTTATATATCATACACGTTTTCATTCTTGTCTCTGCCAGCCGCAAGTAAAGGTCATTATAGCCCCTTCTTTTTTTTTTTTTCTGCATAATGGAGAACACGTATCATAATCGTGTCTTCGCCGAATATCGTTTTTGACTTATGCCATGGGGACTGCCTTTTTTGCTATATCAACATCTGCTCTCCTTCTGCAAGATTTACGTGGCAGTCTCTCGGTTGCATTCGGTCACCAATTGTGTAATGAGAGCCTGCTATCCAGATCATTTGCAGAGAATGTTCATCTTTCCCCAGCAAATTTTGTTGCATTTGCTGTCTACCTAGCTTTGTGATCCTAGTATTGCGAAGTTCATGTTGTGTTGTTTGTGTGTTTCGTTCACCAGTGTATCCATTAGGGGACAACGGAATATGCTGTGATAGTGCTCAACTGTGAAAGATGCAATCATCGATAACCTTCACGCATGGAAAGAGACAAGAATGAATTGTCAAAGTTTGCAGCCAAGGTTGGAACAGTATTCTCCCTCCACAGGAGAAAAGGCCTGAGAAAATTTGCACAGGGATAAATGCTGGAGAGGATGCGATGGACAAGATATGTTCCAAGTAGGCAAAGATACCGTCAAACAAATGGAAAACAAGCTCATTTTATAATATAAAACTACAAACGGAAAAGCTGAAGGTTAAGGACTGCATGGCCTCAGGCTTGTGTGCAAGGTGGAACCGCTCTGACCAAGTCTGTTATTTTCAAAGATTCCTTGTTGAGTATCACAATCTGGATGAACTGTCTTAGATAATGGTGTGCCATGAACTGTCACCACATCCGCCATCTGTTTTTAGGCCAAGCATGTTTATGAAGCCAGATAAAGCACATTTTTTATGGCCATTTACGAAATGTGTCCTCGTCAGAGGCTGCTGCCCCTGAGACAGTGCCAAAGATGATCACGATGTGGTGATGGAGGTTCTCTTTTACAGCGCTTGAAATGAGCAGAGGGAAACACACGTATGTTTGCAATGCTGATTGATGATGCATCTTCCCACAGTTGACAATTATGGCAAATTCATCCACTGTCTTCATGGATACACTAAACACAAAAAGACAGCACCCACGAATGTCGCAAAATAGGAATCGCAAAATAAGGTTGGTAGACATATCACATGAGAACAATTTGTGGGAAAAATGATCATCAATCAGTGTCCTTGGATTAATTACGCTACGGTACCTTCTAAAAAACTTCACAACAGCTTGTGGACACATTCATGCAAAAGAATGGAGGGTTAAACCAGTACTCAATCTAGAGATGGTGAATTGAAGACCTAAATAGTAATAGTTAATGTGTTCGATCTCAATGTGTTCGAAACAAGTGTTTCGGCCAAATTTTGGTGATTGATAGGTGCATAAGTGAAATTGTACGTTCGGGGTCAGAATTTCACATTTTAAAACATAATGCAGCATCAGGTGTTGACAGATTTATAGTGATAAAAAACTCAATATGGCATGAATTTGAAAAATAGCCCACTAAAAATCATTTTAATTTGATGAGGTTTCTAATGGCGGATAATTAAATTAAAGGGGCATATAATGATACACCACAGCAGAGGTTTTCCCCCCCCACCCCCAAACCAAACCAACCACCAAACCCACAAACAACCCACCCCCACCTCCCCAACCCACCCCCCCCCCGACTTACCTAAAAAATGTTGAGATTTTTATTATATAATCTGAACTGGTAGCCTTAGGCTTAGTAACCAAGCATTAGTGACCAATCTTACGTGCAAATTCGGTCGCATCTGTAAGAAATTGGCAAATTTTGTCTTTTCTGTCCGTAAACAGACAGAAAATTACAGCACAGTACAGTAACCTATGGGACCGTGGGAAACAGGTAATTGATCATAACACAAAATCGCAAGATCGCAATCAACTCAAATTTTGAGTGAGCTTTTCTCAGGAGATTTAGTGATCTATGAATTAAAACAGAAAGTGCTGAAATCACGAAATTCACCTTTAATAAGAGAAAATGCACTCGTTTGTCATTTGTTAATTGTCTGAGCAATGAATTATGGTTTCCATTTTTACATTGCAAACAGTGGCCATTTTAAGACCATTCAATGTGCTCTCAAATCTTTACAACCACCATCTTAAGGTATTTCTTATGCTACAATTAATTAAAAAAAAACCCATATTTGAATTTTGGCCCAGGTTGGTACAGAAATAAAAGAATTTGACTTTTTTTAAAACATTGGTGGAGGGCAAGGCCATATTGGATTCAGAGGTCAAGATGATATCCGAACTTCATAAAACCCACTTAAATGTTGTAATGGCTAGAATTAGTAGCGAAATGACATATTGTTGTCCTTTTGGCTATCCGGTTGCCAGCAGAGATATAAGCAATTTGTCTTTCACCATGGCGGATGGCGGCTTATGATTGGATTTAGAGGTCAAGATGATAATCTCAACTTCATTAAAATGGCTTTCAAGGATTTATGCTAGAATAGTAGGAAAAGGGACCCATCTTGTTTGTCCGTTTAGCTCATCCTTGCCACAGATATGAGGATTTATGTTTTCAAAATGGTGGATGGCGGCCATTTGTTAATGTCATAGTTTAAACACTTTCTGGGACTTCGATTTTGTTGCAACTTTGATATATTGTTAAGGGCCTAAGCTACCAGGGGAAAATGCCAAACAAACATTCTGTTGCAATTTTTTGGGAAATGTGCATCTTTACTCTACAATTTACATTGTATCTACATGTAAGCATTCAGGCCGGGATTCAGACATATTGATCTGACACGTGAAATGTGGATTAGACGGTTTAACACAAAGCTAATAATAGCAAAAACCGTCTGTGAGTGATGGACTGCATGCTTTTCAAGTTTGATAAAATGCTGCAGTAATGTCAGCATCCTTGGCTGTCTGTGGCAGCCAAGGATTGTACCATTACTACTAGCATTTTACAATTTAGATACACTGTAAATTCTGGCAGCGATGTCAACACCTGACTTCGTGGTAGGAATCTCCTGGAACTCTGTGTTTTAAAGAATGGTACACATCAAGTGTTTGTCAAATTTGTTGGAAGTGATTTCATAAGAATCCATTATCTGATGTCTGTATATCTTTTCATGCCAGTGTGCCTTTATGTTGATTGATTTCCTCTGTAAAAAATTGTGATTTTGTAGTTTCTGCCTGTAAAATAGAGTGGATGTGGGGGGCACTGTACCACAAATATTTGATCATGACACTTAAAAATGCAAACACCAAACCAATTGAAATTTCAAGGAAAAAAGGTTGTGTTTTTATGATATCTATTGAACATAAATAAAGGACTTAAAGACACTATCAGGGATTTACCCGAAGAGTTAAAAAAATTTGAAAATTTACAGAAGTGAAGATAAGTCTGTAAAATTCTCCTAATGTCTTTTGCCCAGTGAAAAGAATTGGCAGAAAAGGGTGAAAACGGCAGTCTTCAAAAGATATGACTCTACATTCAATTACGTGGGGTCGTAAGTATCAGTTAGGACATATGACTAAATATTTGATTTGTGCTTATTAGGTTGATTCTGGTTCTATCATTGAGGTATGTTAGGGTACATGTCGTTACAGAATGTAAAAATCTTATTTTGTGATTTCTTTCCATTTTATGATGAGCAAATCACTGAAGTGCCTTAAGGTGCTAAATTCATGCACATGTCTGTAATATTCCCAGTTTATATGGTTTGTTTAAAGTTGCTTGTTACGATTGATGCCTATTGAGTTCTAGTTTGATATGAGAGCTGGGCACTGCACGTCGCCCTATCAAGTTACCGTGGGAAACAGCTTTCGGTTTTGACGGTAGAAGCAATAAAGCAGATTGCAAACCCTATCCATACTGTGCTAATTTTGATGGTTAACCACTTAAAAGGGCGGTTTTTTTCAGGTATATCTGAGAATGAATGGATTTGAGGCCTGAAATTTTAGGACGGATAAATGAGAAAAATACGGCCTTCATCTGATATCAAAATCGATACTACTTCAGGGGGAAAACCTGGGGGGTCCCAGAGAGACGTCGGAACAGGCACCTTTAACCATCCAAATACTAAGTAGCGTTGCTATTATTTTAACCATCTGTTTGTATTTCCCTCTTTCAAATGTTGGGTGCTGATTATTTTACTGAATTGTACAATATATTCTCAACAAGATCATATATTTTGTTTGCTTTCTGTGGAGCTGTTCTTGAATACTGGAGTGGTATGTTCAAGCATGTCTGTACACAGACCGTGGGATTTTTGTTTTGTTCCACTCACACTGATTGCATCTGGTCTGTAACCTTAGGGACACTACAGCAGTTGAATTTTTGTCACAATTGTAATTGCGACAACAAACAGTATTCAATCAGACTCACAGACGTAGACAGGATGATTGACTGACACACACAAACACACCCACATGTGCGTGCACACACAGACACCCTCACACACACACACACACACATACACATGCAAATACCACATTTCGTATACTCATGCTTTTGTTTTTTCTACATGTTGAGATTTTGGTACAGGTGGATGGTATCGCTGGTTTCAGTTTGTCGTGGGGTTCTCCAAATCATACCTTTATTCTCATTCTTAAATAGACATAATAATTTTTAACCTAGATTCATGATCCTTATTAGGCTTAAATACAGTAAGAAAGGACTGCCATTACCTGGTGAGAAAAATCTAACAACCCATTGAACACACACAACATACACAACAAGACACAGCGTTGGTAGACGTAAGCGCATGTAGCAAACCACTGTATGACACTAGCACACCACCTCTAAATAGCATTAACACACAGCGCGTAATATATGTTCTAGATTGCAAATTGAACCCGGACAGTAACCAATGAAATTGTGTAGATTCCCACAGCTGTTTAAGAATTGTTTTTAATGAATTAAACTCCCTCAAAGTGATGTAGCTATCAATATTAAATCTAAATGTCTTAAAATGTGCTCATTGTTTCTGGTAAAGAGATCTGAACACTACCTGCCAATTTGATTGGCTATTCTTAGGGTTATTATAATTACCCAATCAAAGACATGGTAAGAATAGCTTAAATGTGCATAAAGAAGGTCTATTTGATTGGCTACTCAGATGTTATATCATGCTATGTATTTTATGTCAAAGCCTTTTTGTATCATATGCAAGAGGGTACATGGGGATTGCTCTGGTAGTGTGTCTGTGTGTATGTATTTGTCTGTATGTGTGTATTTGTCTGTATGTGGTAAAAATCTTGACCCAAATTTTAACTCGAAACATAATTTCCTGCTGTTTCTACATATGTGTGCACATTTTCATGACACTTGGAAACAATAGTCTTTGGGATCATGTGATCTTGGTGACCTCATGTGATCTTTGTTCCCATTCACAAACAGTGATGGCAGACGATACATGCGTTAGGTGAACGTTGTATTTTTTTAAATGAAAAGATCAAATATTTGGACAAAAAAACTTTTTGTCCTACCCATGAAGTCATTAACAAATTTGGGCAAATAACTCTGAAAAATAATCAAAATATTCTGATAGCTATGCAGATATATCCTTTCAGATTACCATTTTGTCTTATCCATGAAGTCATCCAACAAATTTAGACGTGTTTTCTTGATGTTTTGAAATGTTATGAGGCTATTCTTAGATTAACAGCTCCAAGATATATGAAAACTATCTTGCTATTTCAATCTCTTCAATAAACAATCGTTCACTTGTGTGACGTAGTATATGGGCTAGGGAGATGTTCTTCATGACCTTTCTTATATCAAGTATCATGAGGAAAATCATATTACAATATCTTGGTTGAGCAATATGACCATTTTCAATCGGTATGATGCAAGTCAAAATTTCATCCAAATTTCAACAAATTCAACTGGCAGAAATATGAGCACCTAAGGGGAACCCACAGGCCTTGTGGTTCAGTTGGAACAGCATTAGCCTCATAAGCTTAAGGTTGTGGGTTTGAGCCCTGCTGTTGCCAATGTATTGTGCACTTGGTCAAGGGACCTTGCGTGCCTCTCTCTACCCAGGAGTATAATTGGGTACTGGCATATGCTCAGAATGTAAAACAGACCCCACTGTGTGAAGTAGTGTCAACCCCCCCCATACACACACACAGCAACATTATACAGCCCAGAGACCGAGAGATTAGCACTCTGTCTTCTTGCGCACATACATTTACTTTACAAGGGCACCCAGTATTTCTTTATTGAAGGAAGCATATTTGAGGTATCTCAAGTTGGAACGTCAACCAATTAAAAAAACCAAACTGTTCTATTCGCTAACCAATATTGCCATATTTCACCAGTATTGTATTCGCATTACATTCAGCATGTCGACATAGATGAGCATTTAGATATGGTATTCCGGAAATGAAATTCTAGAAGTGAAGGGTGTGATATGATCGCTGGGTCAAGGATGCTGTCTGATGGAAATGAGTAAAGTATTCTCTCAACGTGAGTGAGATTTATAAGCATAATTTGGAATTAAGGAAACTCTTGTTGATTCTATTTAATCTGATGAGAGCTCGAGCTCCAGTCAAAGGCACATGCACATGTTGTGTGTTGGAAACTGGAATCTACATTAGTGATGATAAATATTATTTAACATGATTAAAGCAGAAAAGGTCAGTTCTCTAAAAGGGAATATTTAAATTTTAAGAAAAACAAAAGTGTGGTAGAAATTGACAAAGAAAGTGTAAGATGCTTTATAGTGGTATTAAAGGCTGACTCAGAGATTTCCTGAGGAGGGCACCCTCAATTTCCAAAAAAATCGTGTTTTTTGCACGTACATAATGGTTGTCCATATACTAATCACTGTGTGAAATTGCTAAGCTTAAATCGAATTCCTTCATATAGAAAATCACAACTTTGTTATAAATTTCCGGATCCGGAATTTTTGTTATACACAGTATCCTATGGGACGTAATACTATACATAAATGTTTACTGCGTCAAAACGAAAAATCCGATTCATCTCAAATTTCGGAATTGTGCATTTTAGGTTACTATCTTTAGTTCTAGTTGACTATTTTTCATTATTACACAAAAAAATAATATTTCGAAATCTCTGAGTCAGACTTTAAATAAATTGGTCTGTAATCTAATATCTTCTAAGAAGGGGGATTCATAGAAACAAAGAATAGCATCTTTTTTAGTGAAAATGTGAATTATCTTTGGGAGTTTGGGAAAGGAGTGTTGACGTAATGTCAACTAAGTGCATAAGCTGGCTCATGTATAAACACGCCAAGATGTTGACAAAAAATCCTCAAAACCAAACTGATGAGAACAAAAAAAAAAAAAGGGAGAACACACACACAAAAAAGTCTCAAAACCAAACTGATGAGAAAAAAAAGAGGGAGAACAACCATTCAGTTCAAGAAAATATGCCAGTATAAACAGAGGAGGTTGTCCAGAAGAGTACATGCAGAATCTTGATTACCTTTAGGCAGGCCCGTAACCAGGATTTTTAGACCCACGAAGTACTTCGTGGGGGACTATACTTACTGGGGTTTTTTGAAAGCCAATGGTTGTGTTAACTGCGTTGTTATCTTATTGATTTGTCTTGAAATTTGATGTGTATTTGGATTGACGTGGGAATAATGCAGAGTTTTCGTTTTTCGGTGACAATAAGGTGTGAAAGGCAGTTTAGGGTCTAAACAAACCAAAATGGTGATTGAAGTTGGTTCGGGCGTGTCATCAGCTCCTTTGGATGTGTGCTGTAATGGGCTATGAAAGCAGTTGGAATAGCACAAGCAATCACTGTAAGCCTCTGGCAAGCTTCCCCTTTATCACTTGTTCTTACATGTAGCCTTGAGGTTAACCTTATATATGTTATGTCAATCAATGTGCTTGGAAATTGTGTTGTTGCTGATAAGGGTCACAACCTTGCAAGGGACACACGTGTCAGATGAGCATTTGCAATTTGCTAGTACATATAGTTTAGTTTACAATGTTTATATTTCCTCCGAATGTAAAATTTGTGTTTTTTCCAAAGCACAGTGCATGCACCCAATCGAATTTGACACAGGTTCGTGGGACTGACCCTCAATTAATTATTTCTGGTCCTGGTGAAGTCAGAAGTATAATCCTCTACCCAAGTTAAAAAATCATTTCTTCTCAATTTTTTAAAAATAACGTTCTGGAATTTCCCGATCCACTAACCTTTCTGTGTGTGTGTATGGGTGCGTGTGTGGTGCTGGTTGGGTGTGTTGTTGTGTATGTGTGTATGTCTGTATGCCTTGTCTGTGCCCGTCTCTCTGGCTGTCGTTGGTAGGTGTGACTCTCGTTTATGGGAATTACTTTGCATCATTTGAGGAAAAACACCTCAAATTGAATTAAAGGGGAATTATGCAATTTTCAAAAAGTAGGGAGTTCATTGATGAGTTGTGTATAGGGTTGTTGTGCTGGTTTTGGGAGTATTGGATTGAGTTCATTGATGAGTTATGCTAGAGTTATTTGGTGAGTTAGGAAAGGAGTTCATCAACGAGTATGTTCAGAGTTATTAGAGTTATTTTTGGTGAGTTATGGAGTTATGTTTAGAGTTTTTATTTTTTTGTGGAGTTATAAATGGAGCCCGTCAAGGAGTTTTAAGAATTATTGTAGTGAGGTATGAATGGAGTTCATTGATGAGTAGTGTTATAAGGTTATTTGGTGAGTTTAGGAATGGAGTAGTAATTTTGATGAGTTATGGAGGGAGTTCATCGACGAGTAGGTTTTATAGTGTTTTTTTGATTAGTTTGGTGGGTCTAAAGGAGCCATCAACATGAGTTTTTAGACATAGTGGCTCACCAAACGCAGTCGGTTGTTTGTAACCCACCCTTTTTAGAAAACACCCTTTATACTTAACTCAATAACCCACACTTTTTACTTATGGGGCTGTGACACTTGGTGTGCCGATGCCCTCGGTTCTGAAACCCAGACCACCCCTCATTTTTATAGTAAAATATCGATTGCGTCTTGGAATCATTAGATTAGCCGTGTCTTGATGTGTCTACACAAAAACACCATTTTGATTTTTTAACCCGTATGAATACATCATGGCACCACATAATTCCACAGAGAGGGTTTTGTATTTATTAACCATCAAAACCCACCCTTTTTTATTTCTGGACCAACCCTTTTTACACGACAGAAGTACCCTTTATACAAGTGAAATTCAGTATCCCACCCTCTTACCAATTTTCAGATGTTGATAACCAACCCTTTCTCTATAGAGTGGGTTACCACCTATGTTAAGAGTTATTTGTTAGTGAGTATGAATGTGAGTTCATTGTGAGTATGTTGTTGAAGTCATTGGGTGAGTTATGGATGGAGTTCATGAAACGGTTCAGATGTTTAGGTTTTTTTTGGTGAGGTTGACGGCATTCATTGATAAGTTATGGTTTTTTGGTTTTGTGAGTATGGATGGAGTGTTAACAATGATGAGTTGTTTTTAGACGTTCTTGTTGGTGAGATATGGATAGAGTTCATTGAGGAGTTATGTTTTTAGAGGTTCTGGGTGGTCGCGAAAGCAAGGCCTGGGGGTGACAGCCCTTGTATCTATTAAAGGCCATTCCTCCATTATTTACTTTTTTTAAAGGGCAATTCCCATTAATCAATTGCCATTAATTCCTCCATTTACAATTAAAAGGGCCATTCAGGCCCCCCCTGGCCATTTCTCATAAACAAATTGAAAGGGCTATTCCTCGATTTGCCAAAGGGGCCATTCCATCACTTGGAAAGGGCAATGCAATTTTATTTCAAATTAAAAGGTGCCATTCCTCGTTTACCAACGAAAGGGACATTCCTCAATTTAATAATTATTTTAAAAGCGATTCCTCCACTTACCAAATGACCGTCATTCCTCAATTTACCAGTTAAAGGGCAATTCCCAATTAAAGGGGCATTATATGATTTTCTGAAAATGGTTTTAAAGATTATAATTGGATTAATTAAAAGAGGCATTATTGTAATTAAAAAAAAAAAATTATGACAGGAATGATTTTTGCACATTGAAGAAGAGCCCATCGGGTTATGTTGACCCTCATAACTTTGTGACACTACATTTCTATTTTACAAAGCATATTTATTCCATCTTGAATCTTATTTGTTAAAAAAATGTCTGCCAACCATAACTTGGCTTCGGTGTCTCAGGCATTGATCTCCAAGGATATTCCGTTCACATACAAGTGGGTCTTTAGCATCATTGATGCTCTCGTTTTTTAGGGTGGGGCGACCGTTTTTTCAAAGGGGACCTTTTCCCCAAAATTCACCCCCTCCCCCAAAAGGGTGGGGGGGGGGGGCGAATAGGCAAAAGTGGACACTTTTTACCGAAATTTACTCTTTTTCCAAAAAATAGCATAAAAAACCAACCTGATTTTTGGCTCGCTCCACTTGCCAAAATAAATTTGTTGGGCCTTTGAGCCATTCAGGGATTTGGGGGCTTTTAGAATGGGGGGGGGGTCCGCACCCCTTGCCTCTCCCCTGGTTATGGGCCTGCCTTTAGGTACCTTAACAGAGCAAGTATGGTTAGAAAAGAAACGCCACCAAACCTAGACTGTGCAGTTGGTGGAAATCACGAGGGAAACGGTTTCTATGGAGCAACCCTCTGTTATTATTCTGTCTAGTTGTGGAGCTTGTCATGGAACAAGATATCTGAGACATTAAAGGCCTCAGGTGCGTCAAGAGACCTTATTAGATGTTGAATATTTGATGAGATAATGAAGTATCATAACGAGCACGGGGTCATGGACCTAGGGATTATGATATATAGTGCCCTGAATGAAAATAGCAAATAGCCAGTGTAGAAGGTCCGTCCTCAGTCATCACACAGGTATTAAATATTTCATCAGTAAATTCCTCATAAAGGAATCATCATGCTGGGTGACAGTAATGGGAGTGTGTTGTATGCAAGCCATGCTGTACATGGATGTGTTCATACATGTGGCATATTGGCGAGCTGAACCTGAGAGGCCCTTTGAATAGCAGAGTTTAAAGGTGCGTGTTCCGATCGTCTTGGTACCCCCTTGATATACCGGAAGTATATTGCCATTTGATATCAGATGAAAACCGTATTTTTCTCATTGTCCGTCTTGAAATTTGACGCCTCAAATACAATTTCATTCCAAGAATAAACAAAAAAACGGCCGTAATTAAGTTTTAGCATCAATATTAGCCACCAGTATTGAACAGGGGCTTTGCAATATGCATTATTGCGTCTACCATCAAAACAACCTGTTTGTTTCCAATGCGTATTGATGGGGCGGCGTATGTTGAAAGTGCCGACTCTCATATCAAGGAGACACATAGACATAAATCGGAATAAGCACATTTAAAACTGTAGAGAGTAAGGCAGGCCAAATTTCCCAATTTGCATCTGAGATTAGCTATTATTTTGAATTAGAGAATGCTCAGGCTGGTAAAAGATGGTGTCAGTAAGGGGCAAAAATAACTTTTGACAATGGTCAACAATGGTGTCAATGGTCAAATAAATTTGTGTTAACAATAGCTAACATAATTGGCTAATTAATCAGCAAAATAAATGCACCATAATGTTAATAAATCCAATTTGTGTCAAGTTGTCAACAATGGTCAATGTCACATTTTGTAACAGTAGTAAAAAATTTGTTTAACAGAACCGTAGCCCCCGACAGACCATGAGGGCACCCACCACCATTGAGCGATTCTTGGAGTATTGCGGCACCGAACTACGCCAACGCCTTCGCTGTCACCCACGACGTGCGCTAACGGTTAAATGGTCAAAAAATTTGTGTCAACAATGGTCAACACCTCAACAATGAACAAATAATTTATTGTCAATAACAGTCAAACGAGAATTGTGTCAACAGTGGTCAATCTAATTTGTGTCCAAATGATTTGACCAACATGTCAAAATTATTTTGTCAACAGCATCAAAATGTTAAAAGTAAGTGTTCAATGCTGAAGAAGTGCATCGCCAACCAAACATAGTAACCTCTGGTTTTAAGGGTTAGGTTTACATTACCCCTACTATGCGTAGCCATATACCCTGTTCCAAACAGCTCCTCTCATTAAAAGGTGCGGGTTCTGATCGTCTTTGGGAACCCCCACTCCCCACCGATTTACATGTAATATATCGTTTTAATACGCAGGTAATGAGGTATCTCAGGTGAATTAATTTCTTCACCTGAGCAGTATTGACAAAAAGGAAGTTGCTACAAAATTGCATGGTTTGTGTAAAACAGTGTTTGGAAAGTATCTATGGGGATCCTCCTTTGGCCCCCAAGCAAAATGTTTTGTTTGGTGTTACCCAAACAACAAGAAATACATTGTGTAAGTCTGTTAACCCTTTCAACTCTGGTAGATCTGTTAGGGCCCTCTCATGGAATGTAATAGGTTGAATTAGAGAATAAAAGATAGGATTTGGTTGTTTTGCCTATCTAATATCATGTCATATTGGATGGCAGTCCAATATTTTTGAGAAGTGGCTCTTTTATTCTCATTCTTATTTATGTTGGTTGTTTTCAAATCAACCGAAAATATTTTTATTTCCAATAATTATTATTTAAAAAGGCAAAAATATTCCCCCACTGTCAAAATGAACTAACCCGTACTATCTGTGTGTACTGCCCGTAACCCTATACACACGTGCGTAAACACTTGCGCAATGACAAACTATCTAATATTGCCATATTAAATAGGCAACAACCAATGATATTGCTTGTTTGTCTACTAAACCCCGCCCACTGAATAGAATGGACTTTTGTTTGCCCCCAAGGCATGCAAATATACAACCATACAACCTGGTTCATCACTTGAAAGTGTCAGATATATTTCTGCAGGTGTTCTTTTGTATTCTCTATGCTTGGGTTGTTTCTGGAGAAAGTCTGGCCAAGTTAACGGGAACCTCTTTAGCCCTTCTCTGAAAGCTCCCAGCTACTCCTACAGAGTCCAATCAGGAGGTCACGCCAACACGCATTATTTTCTTGTCACGGAAAACAATGCAATCGCTGTGACCTCAATGTAGGTCGAGAAACGCTCTTGTAAAATTGTCCTGATGCTGAGGTCCAACATACCGAATTCAATTATAATCATGTATTATTGTTTTGGAATGTCAACTCACATATCTATTTGGCTAATATATATGTCTTTAAGGGTGTTCGGGGGTTAAAACCAACGAATTAAAAGAGCGACAAATTTAAAGTTTTAAAAAAGCGTGGTCTCTGAAGTTATAGAAATCCCCACCAAATTTGAAAGCATCCCAAATCAATAATTGACTTTGGTGCTACGCAAAAAAGTCTGCGTACGTGTTACTCTATCTCTTTTAAGAAAGCGAAGACCACAGAAAATTTATAACCTTACATTTACTGGCATCATGGAATTGAATTCGCATATTCTATAACGTGGGCCTGGTTGCCATCGATTTGAACTGCAGGGACGTTTGCAGGGAAGTGACAATGGCAGGGGGGGTCGTTTGCCTATGTGTTTGGTGAAGCCCATGTAAAATGAACCCTGTCCAACAAATTTTTAGTGTGACCAATAGTACTTGGGTGACCTGCGACTAACTGGGCCCTAAAGTGTTATATACATAAATCGGTGGCTTTTTTGGATGGCTGTGGCATTTTAAAAGCCAGAAACCACTGACCTAAAACTAAGCTTGTTGGACTCATTTGAATGCATTTTGCATTCTGATAATGTATGAAATGCATAGTTTGAAAAAAAATTGGAACAAGTCTAGAACGTCCACATTCTTGGCTGAATGACCTTTGACACTTGGACCTTGTATGAATTTCCCCATCACCATGCCAAATTTCAGACAATAAACCAAATGCAAGCACAGCAAAATCCCCTCAGAGGCAAACATGCACTGAAACAATGCGCGCAATTCTCTTTTGTGAGTGGTAATCGATTTGAGGGACTGTAATCCTCTGTAGAGCACAAGATTGCATCAGTCAGCCAGGGTCACCCAAGTATTAAATTCACTGTGAAAATTGTTGGACAGGGTCTCTTGGCATGAGCTTGCAGCAATACAATCGGCAAGTGACCTTGCTATTGTCCCCAATTCCCTGCACATGTCCTGCACTCAACTATGAAAATCAGGCCAGTGTTAAAGCATAGAAATTCAAATTCCCGTGATCAGTAAAATTAATGGTTATACATTTTTCCGTGGTCTTCCGCTTTTCTTAAAAACAGATATAGTAATACGTACAAAACTTTTTTTGTAGCAGACAGCAGACAATTCAATTGATGATTGGGATGCTTTAAAAGTTTGCTGAATTTCTAGTACTAGTTCCGAGGGGCAATTTCCCCGTAGGTGCAACAAATGTCCCGATCACAGCAAAAATTTCCCGTCGAGGGCAAAAGGCATCCGAAAAAGGGGTTGATTTAAAACATTAATATCGTCTTTTTATTACCCCCGATTTTTCCTCCTCAAAAAATTTTCACGAGGGGACACTCCTCCTTCCCCCCATCTGCCCCCCCCACCACTGATAATAATATAGTCCTATGTTAGACATGTAACTATACGTCCTGCATTCGAAACGTAACACCACAACACAAAGATAATTTTACTTTGGTACCATAGTGGGAACATCTACTCTAATAATATGTGTGGTCATGTATGATGGAAGTAGTAGAAGAATAGGGTCATGTTATATGAACAAGGTATAATATTTTTATCATAATGATAGATAGAGGAATCCACTTATATAATCTCACCACTTCTCTGAGGAATATGTTATTGTTGGTCCACACTATCAATTTATATGTAAATCATACCGGCACAAGCATTAGAAATCTTGCATTTCATTATTTGTTGTGCTTGGCATGAACGGCATCCATGTTAATAGACAAGAGGGCAAAAACCGATCTTCTTACCAATGATACTTCTGCGTGCCCATTAAAAAACCAAACAATTAATTTTTATATCCAAGTGTAGGAATTGCCACTTTTCTTCCTGCTTATATTAGTCGCTCCCGATTATATTTTCTCTGGGTCCAAACCAAAATTGAGTATCTTTTGTGCTGTCGTAAATGGTGGTGTTACTTTCACATGCTGAATCAGATAATTTTCACTTATTCTGTTATTGATATCGGTATCTGTAAAGAAATCTCTCGCAGACAGTTATTAAACTTAATGCACTCTCGCACACAGGGTTCTCTTTCTTGAATTCTTGTTCTTAAAGTGTGCTTGTTCTGAGTTATGTGTATTGTGTTCTCTAATTGATATAAGAGCCTGTCACTTGCACATATTCCCTATCAAGTACCATAAGGACACAAACTGTGCCCGATTTTGACAGTATAAGCAATAATGCATATATTGCAAGCCTATTCAATACTGTCTAATATTGATGGTTCCCCATTAAATGGCAGTTTTTATGTTTGTATCTTGGGAATGAATGGATTTGAGGGCTTAATTTCAGGGATGACAATGAGAAAATATGGCCTTCCATTTGATATCAAAATCGATACCACTTCCGGGTAAATCAGGGGTCCCAAAGACGGTTGAAACACGCACCTTTATTAGAGTTTGGTAAATTGGGAACATTTGACCTGAGCCAAAAGGTTTAGGATGAAGCCCATGTAACTGTAATCATGTTGAAATGACATTATGTTTGGCAATTTCCTCCCATGTGCTTCTAATTATTACCGGTAAATTATTACCCAACTCTTTATTATCCCTCAGGCTATTGGCAAGATTTTTATTATCCCTCTTGTCTTCTTAAGCCAAATAATGATCTTAGCAGCCATGGAGCTTTGTGTATGTATCATTTGTCTGTTCAGTAAATTCCATGCCTCATACTTGCTGACCCCCCCCCCCCCCCCACCAAGCCACCCTTAAGAAATGGGCTATGTAATCTTGCTGGCTAATGTCTGTGTCTGGATGAGATATGGAGGAGGGTACTGAGAAATTCAACCGAGAGAGAAATTCCCCAAGTTAATCCTGGTGACCTGATCTAACAAGTGCTAAACACCGGACCAAGTGCATGCATAGCATGTGAAAATTAGCCGCATTTGCATTACTTGTCCCAATTCAGCCAAAGTCGTTGCAATCTTTTAAAAATCTGGACAAAAATGGTATTTATGTTATTCTCTTTTCATCAAGATTGTGGTAACCAGGGCAGCCTCCTGACCTATATTTCAAGCCGGGGGATAACTGCACTGTTATATGTTAAATTTACGCACTTTAGTTTTACTCAAATATGCCTTTCCTGAGCTGAGAAAATTTTTCTCTCCTCCGTGATATTCCAAACCCAACATCACCATCTTTTAACTGCTGCACCAGCACTCCATTGTGATCACTTATATGTGTAAATAAAGATATTCTTGTCATTCCTGCACACATCCAATACACACATGTGATTTCCTGCATAGAGTCAATATTTCTATATTGTCAAATAGTCTATGATCAAGGTCAGTTTGTCTGCCCAATGCACGATTAATGCATGCGTCCCTTGATCCTTGACCCGACACTCCTCCTACGTCATCACCTTTCTTCAACTGGGCCAATTATTTATCACGTTTCATGATTCACCACTACATCACACTACTTCACTGGTGTTTACCAAAAACAAAGCACGGTATCAACTATATCTTGCAAATTTGTTAGTCCAGGTTCACCCTTTGATTTATTTCCAAGTGACGGCTTCACTTTTGTCAATTATGGCAGATCTGAAGCTTCAACACCGTTTCACCATACTGAAAATTCATAGTTCAAGCTTCACTACTGTTTCAATCACTTGCCATTGGCATAGTTTAAAAGCTTCCACCACTGTTTCCACATCACTATTAGGCTGTTGTGACTGTAAAAACAATTTAATTTCACGGCAACTTAATTTAGCGAATTAGCATATCATTGTTTGCAGCAATTTTTTAATTTCACTAATTTGAATCAACCTTCTATGTTAAACTATAGTATTCATCTTTATGGGCAATTTTTTTAGCGATTTGAGAGGTCTTACGAAATTATCGAAATTAAATTGCTAGCGAAATTACTTTTTTTTTTTACAGTATTTCCAAGCTTCGTCTTTCACAAGCATACTTCACCATGTTCATTTTATTACAAGACGCATACTAATTATATCAAATCCTGAATCCCAACTTCTTACAAACAAACAAGTCAATCAGGTTTCAAAGATGCAGCACATTATGATTGTTTGGTTTTAAAATCCAATGTTCGCTCAGATACCTTTTGTTGGTATAACAATAAAAAACAAAGATTATCATATGTATACAAAACCGTTTTTAACTACAACTCTTGTTTACTACGTTCGCTGTTCTTGTTTTCCAGAAATTTCCCGGATCTTGCATTGTTAGCTTTGACATAGTGATTTATGCTAAATAAATGTACACTAAAATGATCAGTGCATTGGGACATCATTTTTGATTTATTGTGGAACCTCTTTGTTTATAAGTGAATGTAATTTTATCAAAATGAATGCAATACTTCTAACATTGTTTTTGTAAACCCAGCTATTCTGATGGAAGGGAGGGAGGGATCAGATCCACCAAATACCAATATTGGAAGGTCTTTGGATCCATAGTGAAAGGGGAGTGCATTACCTGTGGGTACATACGCTCGACCGACAAAAACCCTCCTGTTTATAGAGACAACCTTAAAAGAAATCAAAATATAATATAAAACAAAGCTAAATTTGGGGATTTGTTTTTCTATCTCGTGCAAAGGCAATACCCCCTGATTTAAATTTAGGTTTGTGTACAAATCGCACACCTCAACCTTGTAGGTGTGCTGTGGTGTGCTAAAAACCACACACCTGCCAAAATTTAGACGTGCTGTTTCTCTCCATTTTAAAGGTCAACGAGAGATTCACATTCATGTGCACCGAAAATAATCGAAAGTATGATTTTTTGCCCCTGATGTATAAAAGCTTTTCCATCAAAAATTCCCCCACCTGAATGGATTAGCTGAGAATTTTCTTGTGTACAAAAATTGGGAATTTCTAATTTTGTATAGGATCAATACAAAATTCAGCCTGATGTTTTATACTGAAATATAAGCAAATCAAATCGCCCTTTTCCTCTCTTTTAAGACTTCTGTATCTAAATACAATGTAAAAGTCTTTTTTAGTGGTCTAATCCCATAATGAAAATTACTAAATGACACAAATGTGGTGCCTCAAATCTCTTGTGCACCTTAAGGGGCACATGTCATATTAACTCACCAACGATCTGGGACAACAAACTAGGACAGGGTAATTTTATCTAAATAGCACGAACTTAGATCTTCTATGTACACCAAGCAATTTTGATAATTACCATTTTAAGGTCACATAACTAAGGTCACTTGAGTCACCAACATGTGGGGACAACCTTAAACCCCCCGGGCCCATTGTATCTAAGTGTCTTGAAAATCTATCGACATACTTGAATCCCCAAGCAATTTCATATTCTGACCATATTATTGGAAATGATCTCTAATCCCCTCTAATAACCTTTGACTCCACTCTTGAGAAAGGGTCCACTGTGGGCACTACCCAAGACCATTACACGTAAGTGGCATGAAAACATGGTATGTAATGTGGAAAAAGAGGGCAACATTTTGACCACAACCCCACACACACAAACGAGATACAACTATACATCATCAAAAGCAAATCCATGTACCCTCATTACAAAGTTACAGAATGACAACAAAAATGAATAATCACGATGGTATGAGCGATCGTCAATATTTTCAATGGAATACATGATTAGTCACCGGAGATTGCGGATCCCCGACCCCAAGATTCCGACCGACATGTTGAAACTAAAAATCGCATTGTCGACAACAAACGACATCAAAGGCACCACCGCTATTTAAAATGGACATAAGTGTAAAATTACAACAAAGAGTCACAATCCTCTCACACTCAAAATAGCATCAAGACTCTATCCTGAAGCCGTGACGATGTGTAGATACATCAGAGTGGCAATATTTTTAATCTACCTTGAGCCCAAGCGAGTGATTTATGGGAATCTCATATTATCACCTTAATTATGGATTTCTTCAAGAAATGCTGCAATAAAATTTGTACCAGCATGCCATTTTATCTATCATCCCACTCTTCATTCATAAAACTTGCATGTTCTTTGAAGTCTGCCGAAGAGTGCATTAGCCAATTACAATAATAACTCATCATCGGTAATAATTTCCATATTACTGTTTAACCAATCGTAAACGTAATACGACCCATGGAGCTTGTTCTGAAACACCCTTGTGTTGAATATTCATCACCCTCAATCCTCGACAAAAACTGAAAATGACGAGGAATCGCCTTCTGCGCATCTCCCATACAACTCAATGAGATTTTGTTCTGGTGGGCTAAAATGACCGGTCTTTGCGGGTATGATAATTTTTACGTGCAACTTCCCTCTCGAGTTCATCTCGTTTCGTCTTCTAAATATTCAAAAGCCTTTGGTGTTAAGTGCAACACCGATTCGTTTCTTCTTCCTAAATATTCAAGGCATCTACCTTTAGTAACGAATGTCCTTTTTTCTGTTTTGGCAGAGGACAGTTTCAAGCATTTTTTTTAAAACTAAACAATTTTGCCCGTTTAATTTTTTTTTTTCGTAGGCTGTGTAGTGATGTATTCGCGTGAATGCATGCGAGAAGGTAGGCCCGGATGCGCCTATCACAAGCAATTATAAAAGTGACGAATCCAAGTTAGTCGTATTGTTAGGGTGGGTATTAAATCTGTATAAAGGACCCGTTCTAAAAAGTGGGATTAAAATGAAAAACAGTGTCAACCCAACTGCCAACTATAGATTATAACTCCAACTTCAAGGTCACCCTCTCATCAGATCCCAATTTTAGGAGACAACTACCGCTGTATCACCCCGGAAGTTCGGACATATCGGTAGGTAATTTCCACCTAAATGGGCGACCGTTGAAATGACGGCTGTCAGCGGCAAGTCGTTAGAACTCGTTGGGATACTTCATGTATTTTGCACGCATTTCTCGTTCTCCTTGTCCTACGTGTAAGTCATTACTTTACTGTTAAGAATAGCGGAATCTTCGGTGGGTCTCAAAGTGTTTAATTATCGATAATACCTTCGCCATGTGGAGGTTTGACTCCGACTTCATGACTTTCGAAACCCCCAAATGAAAGGATCAAAGGAATGCAAGGCGTGCGATAAATCACCATCTTAGTACAATTTTAGGCGTGCGATGGCGTGCGATCGCACCTCGCACGCCTCAAAAGACAAGGCCTGTTAAGTGATGATATCCTAGGAATATTCAATTTATTTACCTAGCCGTAGTCAACCACGCCCCCTCAGTATAGAGGTCAGTGGTGTAACCATTGTTTTGACCGTCTCTACAACAGTAGTCACAATCTCGCCTCATATACAACGACTATTAAACTAGGAACTGGTAGTTTGATCGATGCATTCTGCCTGACGGTCCGTGATTATAAAAGTTGTTGAAATGTTTGAAAGGGGCACGATTTCGACATGTTTTTGATGCGACCGACGTAATGGATTCGACGTCTTTTCACCAGGATCACAAATCACACGTCAAGGCTTCACCCCTTTCAAAAACTTTACTTGTAAAGCTTACCAATGAGAAAAAATAAAGCAACGCCATGTGCTTCACTATAAACACAAATATATTGACCTGAATCGGCGACGTCGAGTCGGCATCGATATTTAGCGATCCGTGAGGAGGGTGGGTCCATGCTTCAAAGTGACGCCTGCATAAAGGTTGAGTCAGACTGAGGAGAGCACCCTCGATTTTCTAACAAATCATTTTTTTTTTTTTTGCATATACAGAATGCTTGTACACATACTAATCACTGTGTAAAATAGCTAAGCTCAAATAAATGTCCTCCATATAGAAAATCACAACTTTGTAATAAAATTCCAGATCCAGAATTTTGGTTAAATACAGTATCCTATGGTACTCTCAAATCCAATTCATCTCAAACTTTCGGAATTGAGCATTTTAGGCGACTATCTTTAGTTCTAGTTGACATTTTTTAATTAATATACACAAAAAGTAATAAATTATATTTTAAAATCTCTGAGTCAGCCTTTAATGTATTCAGAGTAGCACTAATATAAAAGTGTATTCCAACATTAAGCTGGCCCCATTGCCCTTAATCATGTTTTGGTGTGCATCCTCTTACAAAAATATTAATTTTGAAAGCTGTTAAAAAACCTTGGATATTTCTGGAAATTTGACAGCGAGAAGGTTGACAAATTTATTTCTTTCTCACAGGAGGTAATACCAAAATTAGACAAGAAAAGGTCAATATTATCACACCAGAGAGCCAACATTTGGACCATCTTACGCAGATCATCCGTACTACATTTTTACAACAAAACTCGCATGATACTGTAAATCATACTGATTGAAATGCGGAATTGTCTAAAACTAGAGGGAAAATGTATTGCATTCAATGTAATATATAATATATCATATTCTGATGTACTAATATCAATAAGTATCATGAAAGCAATTGATCAGATACCCCATGGCAATTGCATGTAGTATGAACAGAGTTCAGGTAACTGAACTGTCAAGGATTTCCAGCCATTTCAGTGTGGCAGCAGAAGTATGGGTTTTCATAAACAGCTGAGACAGAGCCACTTGTCTGTCACATAATATTTCATAGGCATATTCACATGCCATAGCTGCCAGTGAAAATCAAATGGAAGTTGTTATTTTTGTTGCATAATTGGAGACTTAAGTAATGCATTGATGTCATTTTAAGGGTGCATGTCATCATGTTAGTTTGAGAAAGTGATACATGAATTTATTATTTTACAGGGGCTTTTTTGTGTTTTGTGCAGCATTGAATATCAACAACAATGAAAGTAATACAGGATGCCAGACAGGATGTAATGAAAAACAATTTAGAATATATGATGTCTGGTTTTAGTTCAGGGAATAAATGTTTTGGATATTGTGTGCAATCCCCCTTTACCATCTATGTGAATGAAAGAAAGTCAGAAGTTTATAGTTTAAGAAAGTTGTTAT
Organism: Ophioderma brevispina; assembly: GCA_023653785.1. Taxonomy (NCBI): domain Eukaryota; kingdom Metazoa; phylum Echinodermata; class Ophiuroidea; order Amphilepidida; family Ophiodermatidae; genus Ophioderma; species Ophioderma brevispina. The sequence goes on from JAMKCH010033702.1 coordinate 43,879, forward strand.
GTGCCTCATGCATTGTTCAGGCACAGAGCTAAAACAAAAATGTTTTGCAAGAAAAAGTGTAACCGAAGTCCTAATATAAGGATTAGTTTCCAGATAGAGGTTAGAGGTTATGATGTTAAAAAATGAAATTTTTCATACATATTAACCCACAAATCAAGTATAAATTGTGATTTTCATGCCAGTTTATGAAGATTAGAAATTTCTTGTATATTAGTGCACAATTCAATTTTTTAAGTCAAAGCTAATCAAGGCAGTATCTAATTAGTAACGCTGACAGATTGGCACCAAGATAGCGATTAACCTCCCTTTTGAATATCTGCAAGTCCTGGTTTGATACTACATGAACAGGAGGGGCGTTCCATAAGGTACAGAGAATGGGAGAAATTATCTTCTGTGGGAGGCCAAGTTGCACCTTGGGATTTTCACAGCAAGGTCATGAGACCTGACTGAGTGCCTAAGGCATAAAACATAATTGAGTATTATTTAGTAAAGAGAATAAACTGGTGTATGTGCTTTTTTTCTGAGTGAGTGCAAAAAAGTGGTATATGTGCCTCATATGACTTCCTGGCATTAAAAACTATTTCACTTCAAAGGTCATCTCTACGACATTTTAGATCATTGTGTAAAACACTCAAAGTGCTTCCACAAAAATGGATCAAATGTATGAGAAGCTACAGCACCAATGATGCTCTTGTTACATGACTTTCAAAAGCAAATGTAAATTTGGCCTTTTATTCATCCAATGAGATAGACATCTTTCTTTCCAGAAAAGAATACTGACTAGGCAGGAAAAAACTAGATCATTTGTCTGTGCTCTCATAATATTGTGCCTCTAGTATTTTAGGTAGACTTCATTACTAAGATCTGATTTCAATCGGCAACATAAAATATGATATAGCCACAAGCCGGACAACCAAAATGATACCCAATCTTAAGTGCATATCAGATTCCATGGACAGAGATTTAAAAAAAAAACACACAGACCAGCTTAGTGACACTTGAAATCTGATTGTGTAAAATCAAGACATACTACTAGTTGTATTCCACAAATAAGAGCGGTCACCGCCCGTGTGGATTCGTGGCACCTGTGGTTTGGTGGGTTGTGACTGGTGGTACTTTGCAGCCCGTTTCGGGATGCGGACCCTGAAGGGAATGACTAATTGGTAACTGATACAATGAATTAAAGAATGGTCCTTTAATTTTGTAATGATGGAATGGTCTGGTATTTCATGTATTTGGTAAATGATAAATTAATGAATATACCTTTAACACTGCCCTGGACCCATGAGAACTGATTAAAATGTGTGATGAAATTGATAGCTGGCTTTATGCATATTTACACCGCTAATTGTATTTTTTGTATTTTGATATATATATATATGCCTTTAACACTGCCCTGGACCCATATGGGAGCTATGATTAACACTTCCTTGGCCCAAGGGCAGCCATTTTAAAAAAATGAGTGATTTTTGGGTGATTTTTAATAGCTGCTGCATGTTGTCTACGGATAATAATTTCTCCAAATGGTTGATATTTTTGTTGTCAAATATATGATATTATCACTAAGGACAAATTTGTATTTGAATAAAAATAAAAAAAAAAAAAAAAAAAACGGCAACATAAAATATGATATAGCCACAAGCCGGACAACCAAAATGATACCCAATCTTAAGTGCATATCAGATTCCATGGACAGAGATTTAAAAAAAAAAACACACAGACCAGCTTAGTGACACTTGAAATCTGATTGTGTCAAATCAAGACATACTACTAGTTGTATTCCACAAATAATGATTCATTTTGTAGCCTTTACAAATATTCTGGGTCTGGAAATTTATTACAAAGTTGTGATTTTCTATTTCCCACAGTGATTACTACAGAGCTGTTTAAGGTCAGGTCAGGTTTTTCTTACTGGTATCCTAGTAACCAGTACTACCTGTCCCAGGGCTGGGTTGTCGGCGGCTAAACCATCACTGGGTCAGCTGGTTACCCAGGTAGAACTAAAAAGAAGATCTACCTACAAGGGTGTCAGTTCTGGAGAGCTAATGGCACGGCGGGTATCCAGCACATTGACGTCAAGAAGGGCCTCTGGTCAATTATCTTTTGCTCCAATAAATCCTCACACAGCAGTATTGCTGTGAATGTGAGGTGAATCTGGACCCCCCTGTTAGGGTGGACAAAACCGGAATTAAAACTGTGGTTTTGTTACTACTGCTACTACTACTGTAGTACTACTACCTATGCAAATTGTCTTTTATTTTAGAACAATTTTAAGCAGTGGCGACACAATTTTGATAACTGATATAAGGGTAGGGAAGCTTAGGGACATGCAAGAGCCTTTGCACAAATCAGAAACATTGATTGTGGGAATCTTGCCATATAGGCCCACAAAGGCTGATGTTTTTATATTATATAGTGCCCTCTATATGCCCATTCTCCATAGAGAGATGTTTGTATACTAGATTTTAAGGAAAAATCATATTTGCCCGCAATAGAATTTCGTAAAAATTACGCAGGAAAAAGTTAGTGGAGTAAATAAATTGTCAAAAGTGTGTTGCCTTTGATATTTTGTGTTTTATTCTAATTTTGTAAAAATAAATTAGACTTTCAAACAGCTGTAACTGTGTGGACAGGAATCAAGTTTATGCAACTACAAATTGTTAGTAAATTGAGGGCGGCATCCTCCGGGAATCTGAGTTGGCCTTTAAGTTGATAAAAATGCAGGGTTGTTTATATCAAAATCAACAATACATCAGAAAACTTTGTTTTATGCCTGGAACATTAAGATGCACCCACTTAAATGTTGCCCTGTTGGTAAATTTTGATTCTTCAGAAAATGTAAGGTTGCCCCTCCTGTCTGATTTTGCTCCCTTCAGTCCCCAAAATGCTTCCTCCCTTAAAAATGTCAAGATAGTCATTGAGTGCCACCAAGACAATGCCTGTCACACTGCTTGGTTTGCTCATGCCAGTCTTTGGTGACAGGGAAACCTTCAATTTCTGGAAGGCTTCCAAACATGGACTCTTTATCAGGAAAGAGATCATGCTGTGCCCAAGATGTCTTTTGATTGTATTAAGAAGAGTTCTTCGGTACTTGGTGTGGACTGTATTAAGAGGAGTTCCTCAGGACTTGGTGTGAGGCTTGGTGTGAGTCAATGAAATAGCAAGATCCCACAAGTCTCTGAGAGAACTTTCAGGTTTCTTTGTTAAAATTTCTTTATTTCATGATTTTCTTTGCAGTACTTGCTTGTACAAACTTCCAATCTAGTTCATATTTTCAGGATTTTTTCAAGTACTAGATTTGACACCACCACCATCTGACATCTCAACAATTGTACAATGTTTGATTCTTGCTCTACTTTCACTGACCTAAAAAAGAAATGCAGTATTGTACACAAAATTGTGAAGAGGCTTGTTTGTCAAATCCAATCTGCAAAATCAGTTCAAAATTGGGACAGATATTAAATTCTTGAAAGGGTCTTTATTATTGTGTAAGTCATCTCGTAAGTCATTTTGTGTCATCTTCTGTTTTAAAGACGACAAGAAAGAAAGACCTTGCAGCAATAGGCATCTGCTAACCTGAAACCCTGTGGCATTTAATTCAGTATCCACTTGACAATAGCAATACTGATCTAAAACAGGTTAAAACATGCACCTTGCATTAGGCAAGGTACTTACAATGACAGCGATGAACTCCTCGTGCTTAGCTCACATTACACTCTGAAAAGGTAATCTAATAGACACAGACAATCTTTGGCTTTGTCTACAACACCTGTCAAGATGTAGTTAGTTGCATTGACTGCAGAGGAGGAGTTGTAACTGATCCCATAATCCATTTTGATTTGGACGTTATGCTATGATGAGATCATGTGATACCACATGGTTCCCATTTGCAAGTGAGCTTAGAGCTTACTTTTGAGTGGTGAACATTGCTAAAGAATGAGTGTCCCATAGTTTCTTTAAAACTTGTACAAGAAGTTTAGCAACAGGTCTGGATGTTTGATCATTACTATGTTTTATAGTAGTGGTGAAGGTGTTTCCTTCCTCCCTCCCCCAAAATAAATCAGCTCAGGTTCCATAAGGCCCAGATGCAGCCCGCCATTTTACAGCGCTTTTTATCATACGAAAATGACGTCCCGGGGGGCCACTTGTATTCAATGTGGATATGATGCTGGAACATGGACTTTTACAAATGCACCCTAAACAAGCTTTCCAACCGACTAAAAAAAACATACCTAAACAAGTATTTTTGTCTGTTTTTTTGCTACTACAACTAAACATAAGTGTTTTTGTCAGTTTTTGCTTAACCCTTACAAGTAAGCATGCATGTGTCCTTACTATACCCTTTCTTATCTTGGTTTTTTGATCTCTGCTACTTTGAGTATTACATTTCCTAAACTCGTACATCACATTTTCAGATTTAAGAAAAAACATACCCCTTTTTCAACATTTTGGCTGTTTTTTTGACAACCCTAATCATGTATGCATGTACATAGCCTGTTTGCAAAAAGAGACCCTTTTTAATGGCGTTTTCTTGTTCATGCATCATTCCACCTTTGAACCATGCCCCCCCCGGAAGATGTAAGCCTTGTTGCTATAAATTTTCATTACCATTTCATTTGCCAAGGATCCTCAACCCCCTGAGTTACAAGTTGTCTGCTTGTAAATCATAATTTAATTTTTTTTTTTCCTGTTTACTTGTGTGCAATGTTTCAACAACCACTTGTCATTATCACACTGAATGGAAAGGGATTTGAATCGGCAACTCTGGATGTCTTTTCAGCAGTAGTTTTACTATTGGCCAGTTGGTTTTTGTCTCTGGGGATCTTCTTGGACCTTGTACCAGAAATTCCATACAAAAATGTGCAAGTTTATATTGTCCCTCATCTCAATTATGGTGGATCCCTCATCTCTATTCATGGTGGAGTGCCTTCTTTTTATTTCTATCCTGTTTTCCGCAGCTTTATATCTACTTCTTTCTCCGTACCAATACCTCTGCATTAACCCATCCAAGACGTGATTCTTGGCCACAACGTGGTCATAACTGCAAGACTTATCCCAGACTTAATATATTGATGTTCATGACTCTCTTCTGCCTGCTCTGTTTTCCACACCATCTTTATACCAAAAACTGGCAGAATCAATGGCAACACTAAGACCACTGCTGAAAAAACAACCAGACGTTGCAGAATCAAATTACTTCATTCAGTGTTGATAAAGACAACAGTGGTTGTCAAAGCATATACAAGTAAATCAACCTGGATACAAAAATATTACTCTAATTATGATGTTTTATAACTACCATCCTGATGAATCTGTTCAATCATCTATATACTTGTATAATTTAAGAACACATTTTGGAAACTTTTCTTAAGTAATCATTAAAGTTTTGTGGTTTAAGGTCTTCCTCAGATCACACTTCTCCTGACTTGCTAATCCTGATAGTCCAGGGCAATATAAAAATATAGAGCATACAGTTTTGAATCCATTTGAAATGATCAAGTGGTTACTTGACTTGCACATTAAATAAGCTAATGAAAGTCAATCTGCTGTTTGTCACAACAAATTGCATATTTACATGATGGATTCAGTGACTATATTCTCATTATCCTTATTGATCTCGTTTTTGTTGGTGCTCTTGCGTTGGAATTGTGAGATTATATTTACCAATCATGGCAATCATTCCAAATCCATAGATAATATTGCATTATTTGCATAAACATAAGAGGAATTGCATGTATTAATGAATAGGTCCAAGGCCATAGCTTAATTTTTCTCACCCTGCATGCGTTGTCTTATTGTGCAAAGTTCCCCCCCCCGCATTCATCATTGTGTGTGTGTTGCAGCAACCAGTAAGGTGTATTTTCCGTGATTCCAAGCCCTCTGGTTTTTATTCATTGTTCACTAGAATTTCCTTGAGGAAAGCTTATTCAACAATTTTTTTATAAGTATGATCCCCGACTTTGGGCGTTTTGTGTTATGGTCAAATGCTCGTTTCCCACGTCCCATAGACCACTGTAAAATAATTTTGTCCTTTTACAGACAAAAAAGCAAAATTGCGAATTACTTCAGACACGCCGAATTGCACGTAAGTTGGGCACATATGGATTACAAATGTTGACGTTCAGATGATATTAAAATCTCAACTTTTTTAGGTAAGTCGGGGGGACGAAGCTGTTGATCACGAAAATGCCCCTTTAAAAAAAACTTTGTGTCATGCTTTTTTCACTCAGTGTTGCATTTCCCCAATTATGGGTTTATGGTTGTATGGTTAAATGTATGCACTATATAACTGCTTCACTTAAAAGTTACCAAGATTCAATGAAATTTTGGAATCAAAGGGGGATGGCCCGATTTAAGTCTTTAAATTGTTCCTTCTTGATAGAATGGTCTTCACCCCCAAAACTCCATCTGTACAGTTCCGCGCCGATATTCAAACCCAGTTTTAAGTTAGAGCTAAAATGTGATTTTGTAATATCCCCGTGTGGTAAATTATTATTGGTCGAGCCAAAATGGGGCATATTTATGCTTGTAACATCCAAACCAAACATCATTAGCCAGAAATTTGTCCACAGGGTAAATGAGAAAAATAGTAGCTTCTTCTGATACCAAATGTTGACCACTTCGGGTAAATCTGGGGTCCCTGGGGACAGCTATTACGTCAGACCATGTACCTTTCAAGTATGTTTGGTTGGTGCCGTGTCCTATGAAACACAGAAAATCTTCTGTCGTCGTCAGTGGAGGTTCCTATAAGAGAAGCAAAACAACCAGATGTGCTTTAGCAATAAATTGCATACATTTACACTTGTAACGATTATATGTCAATTGTCATGGCGGCAGAAAAAATTGCACCATGAATATAATTCAGTGCCACAATTAAATTTAAACGAAACAACCTAACCACGAATACCCGCCTTTGAGACAGCATTTCTGATTGGCTATTAACTTTATGTATTCATTTTAATAACAATTGAAATGCAGCTTATAAGTATTGAAGCTCTGACCCTCTTCAGCCCTACAACCAATTCTTTACACCTTGCTGTATCCTCAAAAACACCTAAATTCAGCAAATTTACCATGGTTTAGAATTTATGCAGTACGGGAGCTGAGGAAAATCTAGTCTAACTACAAAGAGGCCTTCTAATCTAGTTTGCTCCATTGTGAAATCACACTTATCAGACAACACACCAATGGTGTCCACCAGACACACACACATACAAAAGGGAATTCCCCTCCATCACGCCATGGAGCTCATATCCGGCAGATCTATCCTGTTTCGTATTTACAAGAATGGTACAATCACCATGGCCAACGTCCCAACGAAGTGGCGCAACCTCTGCCCAATGAAAAAAAGATGTACGGTCATCATAACTGATTCAGAGCACGCATTGGCCATCGTGACAATACCTTGTTTGTGAATGTGTGTGGTCCGTAATATAGTCAATGAGTTGAGTTTATCATTACCCAGGACATAAATCTTTATTGCTTTGCCTGCTGCTGCTGCTACTACGAGCCACGTTGTGTGTCCTGGAAAAATGGTATGCCTCTTAACTGGAAAAAAGAAAAAAAAGGTCACCCACTTCCTGTGTGAAGTCTAGAAGTTTACAAGGCTAGACTGCAATTTGTTGAGCGTGGTTTTCCTCCCCTTGACTTTCTGTTGTTCTTCTTTCAAGTCAGAAAAAAAGAGTTATAATGCCAATGAGGGAAATGTCACAAGTTTTGTTCTGTATTTGCGTATTAATGTGAGTGTACTCAATCATTTTGTCTTTCTAACTCCAAATCCAAGATGAAGGAAAACATTTCTTTTGGCATATACATTAATGGGGAGCAGTAAAATTCACATTTTGAATGTTTTGATCATTAATGATAATTGATGCAGCAAACATTTTTTAATATAATACATTGGGCCTTCTTACCCTATAGTCCTAATTTTTAATTACCCCTCGCGCTTAGCGCAGCGAGGGTGTTAGTCATGATGGGCCGAATCTCGATTTCGTATGTTTGACGACTATCAGGGGCTTCAATTTTTGATCGTACGTCGTGAAATTTTGGTAGTGGGTAGGGATGGATATGGAACAAAGTCTTCATAGAGCAATCTCCCATCCCCGAATCGGGGTGTGTTTTGGCCGCTCTGGGAGTGGTTTTCGGACTGTGGATCTTTTAAATTGAGGGAATTGGTAATATTCCGTGGGATGTTACGACTATGCGTCGTGCATTTAGATTACGCCCTCGCCGAGTCTGGCATTTGGCAAAGAATTCTCGCCGTGTTTATCTCTGGGTCTATTAGACCTCGACGAGTCGTGTCCTTTTCCGTGAGTATGCTATCATATGAATGGGTTTGTAAGCTCCGTCTATTCAAGGGAATCACCTAAATATTAACGTCAGCAGATCGTCCCTGCAATATTACGGCGGGCCAGTATTTCCCACGGTGTATTCTGTGTCCACAGACTTCAAAAGTACTGCAATATGATGGGCTTCGGGGGAACATCAAACATTTTCCCAAGGTGCTATATGGCACTAGGCCTAGCTAATTTAATATGCCCGATCTTACTTTCCCCACCGCCGTAGTCAATGCAATATGCACCAATCGTTTGTATATTACAGCCACGTGATCTCGTTTGTTTTGCCCTTGGCCCCCCGGTTTCAACACCATGAGAGTCATTACCCCATTATTGACTTCGTTGATAAAAAAATATGTTTGCCCTTGTCCGGGCCTGAGCTAATCTTTATTTGTTACAGGGATCCTTTAACAGCGTCGTATGTACGGTTTGGCGGTGGTGAAACGTTCAAGTTTCAAACCAATTTTAAAGGTCGGACTACTAGCACCAGCACCATCGCTTACCAGAGTTTACGTAGCTGAATTTAGACAATCTTTTTCAACAACAAATTTTGATTATTGATTGGACGAAAAACAATGATTCTTCGCACAAGTTTGTTGGAGTTCAACCTGCGCGATACCGTCTGTTATGCAACGGAGGGTTTGTCATTAGAACCAGTCAACATTGCACGCGTGCATATACCACATGCTACGTACACTGAGTGTGGTCGCTATTCGTAACTATATTTAGTATGGCATTTGCGTAAAATACTAACTGGAGTGGCATCAATGATGCCCGGGCGATGATGGGGGCAGCTTCACCGGTACTCCTACAGATTGATTGAATCATTGGTTTTGTAATTTATAAATTCATAGTATTGGTTCATGTAAACACACGCCTTTCCTGCCCTTTTCCATGTTAGGATGTTTCACTATGAATTTTTTTTTTTGTGTCCGTCTGCAAGAATTGTCAGAGGCACATGACGGATTACTTAGTCGTATGGCGGTGTATCTGTGTGTGTGTGTGTTAGCACAGTTTTATCTATAAAAGATATACCTTGCTTCACCGTGGTGCGACTTTTGGTTGTTTGGTCCCTTTTATCATTTTTCACAGGCCGCCCCTGTTCGACTATATAGGCTGCACAAAAATTATAACTTGTTTCCGGTGCCCGACCGACCGTTGGCGAACCCCCGACTCAGTAAATTTTTTTTCAATGTTTTTGACAACTAATAAAACCAAGATTTTGATTTTCATTTTAGAGCACAATTTGAAACATTTTGTTTTCAGAATCGTCGCATCCTGTATCTTTGTACATGGTTAAAATAGCCAGTAAACAGTGTATTGGCTCATGTCACAGCTGCCAAAGTAATGTGCTAATTATTTTGATATTGGACAGTTGGCTGAGGAAGGCTAATGATTGGTTGAAATAGTTAGGATTTTTCATTTCTTGGCGGGAGGAGTTTTCATGAGTTTTTGTCTGTCTTGTCTGTCTTGTCTTATTAGTTCCTGGTGCTAATTGTTTATGACCGGTGTCAGGTGGAGCATAAGGTGGTGTATAGTGTCAGGAATGTTGGGTGGCATGTATAAGGTGTCTGGGGTTTGGGGGGGTGGTCAGGTTAAGTGTCATGACATTTGGTACCAGTTTGGGGTGTCCGATTTGGGGGTAGGGGGGGGGGGGGGGGGGGGGGGGGGGGGGGGGGGGGGGGTGGAGGAAGAAAATGGAGGAGGTGTACGGAGGAAGCAGAGGTTGAGAAGGAGGGGGGTTACCGAAGGGGAGGGGGGGAGAAAGATTAGGACGAGGTAGTGGTTGGAGTAAAAAGGTGGTCGGGGGGTTTCATCTTCAGTTTTTCCTTTTCCATTTTTGAGTGGTTTAAGTGTCAGATCTTGGGTGTCAGGTGACAGATTTTGGGTGTTGTGATGTCATGTGTCGATTCTGTGTAAGGTGTTGGATGTCACGGTGGGTGTCAAGTGTTGAGTGTCATGTTGGGTTGTCAGTTGGCTGTCAAATGTTGGGTGTCAGGTGTCGGCTGTGAGATTTGGGTGTCAGCTTGGCTGTGTCTTATGCATCAGGTTAAAAACAAAGTTTGTCCATGTTTTGAGTACAGGTGTTGGATGTAAAATGTTGGGTGTTATGTTTGAGTGACAGGTGTCAGTTGGTGTCAGTTGGGTCAGGTGAATGGGTGTCAATTTGGGGTCAGGTGATTGTTTTTTATGTGACGGTGTCATGTTGGTTGTCAGGTGCTGGGTGTCATGGTAGGTGTCAGGTGACTGTCATTTTGAGTGTCCCATGTTGGGTGTCAGGTGATGGGTGTCAAGTTGGGTGTCAGGTGACGGTGTCATTGTTTGGTGTAAGTTACAGGTGGTCAGGGACGGGTGTCATGTTGAGTGTCCCATGTTGGGTGTGAGGTGATTGTGTCATGTTGGTGTAAAGTTACAGGTGTCCAGGCATGGGTGTCATGTTGGTGTCCTCTGATGGGTGTCAGATGATTGTGTCATGTGATGGGTGGGTTTCGGTGTTATGTGGGTGTCATGTGACGGGTGTCCTGTGACCGGTTTTTTTGGGGGTGGGGGGTCATGTTGGGTGTCAGGTGACGGGTATCATGTTGGGTGTAGGTGACAGGTTCATGTTGGGTGTAAAGTCACATGGTGACTGGTTGTCCCATGTTTGGGTTTCAGGTGATGGGTGTCAAGTGTTGAGTGTCAGATGATGGTGTCCATGTGATGTGTTGGGGTGTCATGTTGGGTGTCAGGTGACGGTTTCATGTTGGGTGTAACGTCAGGTGACGGTGTCATTTTGGGTGTCAGGTGATGGGTGGTCAAGTGTTTGGTTGGGTGTCAGATGATGGGTTGTCATGTGATAGGTTTCTGTTGTTGGGTGTCAGGTGAGGGTGTCATGTGACGAGTGTCATGTTGGGTGTCAGTGACGGGTCATGTTGAGTGTCCAGGTGATGGTTGTCAGTGACAATAATACAATAAATACATACAACGGCATTTGATCTGCGCCTTCTCAAAACAAGTCCAAAGCGCTTTACAATCATAGAGATAATTATTTTTACTATTTAGCCTAAACATGGTTCTCTTTTTACAATACCTGATGTATTACTAGAGATAGGTACTTAACATCAAACTAAAAATAAAAACAAAAGAAAACAGCTCATAATTCAATATCATGTGAGGCAATAACACAAAACAACATTTAAGCACACAATCAACTCCTTAGGAAATAGATGAAAGTTTATAGCTTTCTTAAAGTACCACTGGACTTGGAGTGGCGAACAGAGATAGTCAAAGATTCATAGGCTAGGGCCGCATTGCTGAAGCCCTGTCACCCACTGACCTTTTTGTGCGGGAAACATGAGGAGCTCTTGGCATCTGCAGAAAGCAATCCTGGCCTGCCAGGAACATACAAAAGAAGGTATTCGGACAGTAAGATGGCAATTGTCCGGAAATGCCCTTGTAAGTAAGAAGCATAAGCTTAAGACAACACGCTCACTAATTGGTAGTCCAATGCGCTCTTTAAGGGTGGGTGTGGCTGGTGTCCTTCTACCAGATCTGAACACGAGCCTGGCTGCTCTATTCTGCAAATCTGAAGTTTTTTACTCTGGAATCTCTGGCGACATTCCATACAAAATTGAATTGGCATAGTCAATGCGAGATAAAATCAGTGAACGGACGAGATGATGAACACTCTCAAATGTGATAAAGCGGCGGATCCGGTAAAATATTGCGAAGGTGAAAGTTACCAGACTTAATGATGACCTTTACATGTTTCAGTCAATAGACATTGTCTGATCAAACCCTACACCAAGGTTTCTATTGCCGAGGACTGGGGAATATCCACTGCCCCGACCCTGATGGTAATATCTTTTGAGGCGATTTGTGTAATAGGATGACCATGAAAAATTCTGTCTTTTCATCATCAATTGATTTGTTACAGGCATCCACTCACTGATTTTCATCAATCCAAAGAGAGAGTCTTTTGCCAGCATGTTTGCATCACCATCAATCTTAGGATCAATTGTCAAATAGAGCTGCACATCAGCAGCATACATGTGGTAAGCAATATGTGCTTCCGGATGATTGATGCGATACAGTCTGTGTACATTATGAAAAAGGAGGCCCGACCACAAACCCTGAGGAAGACCGAAAGGGAGATGAGCTTGTTTGAAATTGCATCCGCAATGCACACACGGAAAGAGCGATTCTGCAGATAAGACCGAATCCACTGTAAGGCATTACTTGAATTTTGAAAGTATCACGTAACCTATCCAAAAGAATGGCATTATCAACAGTATCAAAATCTTCAGAAAGTCTACAGCAACAATACAACTGCCTTACTGTTTTGTGAATTGCATTGAGGATATCGTCTGACACGCAGAAGTGCCGTCTTCAGTGCTGTGTCGTTCTTTTGTAAGTGACGAAACTTCTCAATTTAGTCATTTGAGACAAGATGATCTTTATCTGGGCACCTCACTATTTTCTCCATGAACTTAGACACGCACTAATATTTGAACACAGTGCATAGTTTTTTGAGCACCTCTTTGTCTGGGAAGGCTTTTTTGAGAATGTGTGTCACGGCAACTTCCCGGAGCTTAGCTGGGGAACAAAAAATCACCAGTGCGGATAGACTGGTTAATGCTCAGTGTTAATGGCTCAGCCAGAGTTGCAACATACTCCTTAAGTAACACCAATGGAATGGTGGTCTAAGGTAACTGATTTTTGATGGAGTTGACATAATACCTTGGGTTACTCGTCAACAAGTGACTGGATTAAACTCATGCAGTGGAACGGTCCTTCATCAAGTTGTGTCCCACTGGGATCATTCAGGCGAGTTTGACCTGGATAATTATCAAGTCTCGTCGGAATTTTGGTATACCTTGTCGCTGAAAAACCTGTCAAAGTGATCTACTTAGTTCAGTAGCTGAATTACGTGAGGACGTTGTTTGGTTGTGGGGTTCAGAAGCTTATTCAGAGTAAGTAGCAAACATGGTTTTGTTGTTAGCATTTCTAATTGTTCTCTGTAATAAAACCTCCTTAGCATGATGAATGAGTTTACCAGTCCCGCTGATTTGTACATTGTATGTGCATCCAATGACACTATTTTCTAGTTTTTACCCCTTTTCTCTCTAAACTCTACGTTCACGTCTTGCATCATCCATATCTTTATTAAACCAGGTTGATGTGGTCTATAATGCGGGAACCTGTTTGAGGAGGTGATGTGAATCAGAGTACACTAATAAGGCTCCTCAAATTTACCAAGCGCCTCATCACCTGAGCCATCACGAAGGTCACGACCTGCCATCCCATGGATGACATGTCATTTGAGAAAGAGTCCTTGTCCATATATTCCTAATATTCTGAGTGGTGTGCACATGGTGATGGTGATGGTCATCATACTTCCTGGTAAAGTGTAGGAAGGAATATCCCTCATGCAGCATCTCCAGCAATGACCACAGGATCGCTTTCAGCCAACCAGGTTTCGGTTATCACAAAAATGTCCACATCATTCCCAATAATGTCATCATAAATAGAGACAGTCCTTTTTACGGACAAACGGGCCATTCCATAGACGGATGTTGAGAAATTGTTCATTATGTTTTCGGAATGTCCCTGATTGTTGCTGGGTTCGTGTTGAATGCCCAGTCATGATGGGACCATTTTTGGTTTTAGAATGTCTGGACAAGCTGACGTGCTGTCATGGCCCTGGATGGTGGATATATGGATTAAAATATCATTGTTAGCCCGGGAATGTGGAATGGGGGGTAAGGTACGGTCATCCTGTTGAATGTTTGGTGACGGTACGTCACTACTGGCATGATTCTGCGTTTCATGTGCTTCCCTCCCCGATGGGCTCTGTCTAATGAATATCATGATTATATCCCAAACTAATTACAGAAAACACTAAATAAGAATTAAATTACCATTTCGTAACCTACAATTACAGATAATTTACAAAGAATAAAAATTCAGATAGCTTAGACAGATGCTAGTAAAAAGGATCAGAGCTGCGTTCAGCAGGTCAAGGTCAGCGATGGTGTCATGTTTGGTTAAGGTCCAGTGAAGGGGTCATGTTGGGTGTCAGGTGACGAGTATCATGTTGAGTGGTGTCATATGATGGGTGTCACGTTGGGTGTCAGGTGATGGTGTCATAGTTGGTGTCAGGAAGACTGGGTCATGTTGGTTGTCAGGTGTTTTTGTGGGTGTCAGTGTAAGTGTCATGTTTGGTGTCATGTTGGGTGATAGAAGTTAAGATTCAGACGTTGAGTGTAGGATTCTGTGTCAGGTTTTGGGTGTTAAGTATCTGGAGCCAGTTGTCTGGTCCCGGTCTCATTTCTGGTGTCCTTTGTCGTTAATCGGGTTTCCTAGTTCTGGCTGACATATTTACATTCTTAAAATTAAATGGTATAGTAATAAGGACACAAGATCCCTGAAAATCAAAACTCATTATAAAATTGGATTGTTTTTTCTCGCCAATCCTCCCAAGTTCATGGTCTCCTATGAGTTTTTTAAAATATGCGAGTAGCACACGGACGAGCAATTTTTGAAAAACTCATATGTCAGTGCATTAGGACGTATGGTGCTCAAATCCATGCATTTTATTTTCCACTTTGATGACCCGCGGCCGATAAAACCATAAACAACTTCATCCTCCAGTTTCTCAAATGAGAGCACGCCCGTGGGCCTAGTTTTGATCATCACACTGAATGCTTAATTGGCTTTACTGTATTTTTTGCGAAACGAAATTGAACAAAATGCCCATTGGATTAGACGCTTTATTCCGTCCTGCATGCATAAACAAAAAACAACGTGCATAACGGAATAAGCTTGTAATCCTATGGGTTCTGTTTTTTTCGTTTTGTGTTGTTTCGCAAAATACAGTAGCCCAGGGCAATCTATTCTCGGTGCGGGCATGATTTTATGCCCTGTGATTTTCTGGATTTTTCGGCAACAATCTCAATTTGGTATGTATACATAGGCCCTAATGATATAGTGTTTTTGTTCCTATGAAAAAAAAAAGATATGCTCGATTCCCTACAATCAGTTTCACATCGGTTTATTAACACTTAAGTGCCTAAGGGGAAAACAGATTTTTTTGCATGAACTTAGACACGCAGCTAATATTTGAACAGGGCGATAGTTTTTTGAGCACTCTTGCTAGGGAAAGGCTTTTTGAGAGATGGGTGTCACGGCAGCCTCCCGGAGCTTAGCTGGGAAACACCCGTGCGATAGACTTGTTAATTGATCAGTGTTAATGGCTTCTACAGAGTGCAACATTCTCCTTAAGTAACACCAATGAAATGGTTTTGTCCTAAGGTATATGATTTTGATGGAGTTGACATAAATCACCTTGGTACCTCTTCAACAGTGACTGGATTTTTAACTCATGCATTGGACGGTCTTAAATCAAGTATTGTCCACTTGGAGCATTCATGCCGAGTTGGACCTGGATAATTATCAAGGTCTCGTCTGATTGTTGCTATTACCTGTCGCTGATTTGAATTGTTGTGAAAAATACTTGTCAAATGAGCTACTTAGTCAGTAGCTGAACTACCAGTGCAGGAGTTGTTTGGTTTTGGGGTTCAGAAGCTTATTCAGGGTAGCAAACAGGTTTGTTTGTTAGATTTTTCTATAATTTTTCCTGTATATAAACCTCCTTAGCCGATGAATGAGTTTACCCAGTCACTGGATTTGATTGACCATGTATGCATCCAGATCGGAACTATTTCTTTTTTACCCATTTTCTCTCTAAACGTCTACGGTCACGTCTGGCATCATCAAGATCTTTATTAAACCAAGGTGATCGTGGGTCTAAGAATGCGGGAACGCTGTTGAGGAGGTGCATGGGAATCGAGTACCTAAGTAAAGACTCCTCAAATTTACCAAGCGCCTCATCAACTGAGCCATCACGAAGGGTCAAGACTGCCAATCATGGATGAAATGTCATTTGAGAAAGAGTACTTGTCAATATTCTTTATATTGCTGATGGTTGCCCATGGTGATGGTGTGGTCATCAGATTCCGGGAAAGTACAAGTTGCCAGGAAGTAGGAATATCCCTCAGGCAGAATCTCAGCAATGACCACAGGATCGCTTTCTTTCAGCCAACCAGGTTCAGTTATCACAAAAATGTACCAAATCATTCTCAAAATGTCACTATAAATAGGACAGTCTTTTACGGACAGAAAGGGCATTTTCCATAGACGGATCAATTGTTTTTTGAGAAGATTTCATGATGTTTAGGAATGTCACGGATGTTGCTGGATCCGTGTTGAATGCCCAGTCATGATGGGACCCATTTTGGTTTTTAGGAATGTTGGACAAGCTGAGGTGCTGTAGGGGTCCTGGATGGTGGATATATGGATTAAATTATAAATGTTAGGCCAGGGAGGGAATGTGGAAATGTTTTTGTCTTTGTTGTAAGGTGACGGTCATCCTGTGAAGTTTGGTAGGGACGTCACTACATGGCATGATTTACGTTTATGTGCTTCCCGCCACGATGGGCTCTTTTGGGCAAGGAATCTCATGATATATCCAACTACCAATTAAAGAAAAACACTAAATAAGAATTAAATTACAATTTCTTAAAAATACAAATTACAGATAATTACTACAAAGATAAAAAGTACAGTACTTTAAAGAAGTGTAGTAAAAAGATTAGAGCTGTGTTAGCAGGTCAGGTCAGCGATGGGCGTCATGTTGGGTGTAAAGTCACGGTGAAAAGGGTGTCATGTTGGGTCTTGTCAGGTGACGAGTACTACTGTTGGGCCGGTAATTATGATGGGTGGTAACGTTGGGGTTTTGTGTCAGGTGATGGTGTCTATTGGTGTCAGGAGACTGTGTCATGTTGCGTGTCAGGTGTTATGTGGGGGGTCAGGTGATAAGTGTTCTGTTGGGTGTCATGTTGGAGTTGATAGAAGTTAAGAAGATTCAGATGTTGAGTGTAGGATGTTCTGGTGTCAGGTTTTAGGTTTAAGTCTGGAGCCAGTTGTATGAGTCCCGGACTCATGTTCGGTTGGTTGTTCCTGTTGTCAGGATATCTGGTTCCTAGTTCTGGCGGGACATATTTAACCGTCTTAAAATTAAAGGCGGTATATATAGGAATAAAG
Source organism: Ophioderma brevispina (assembly GCA_023653785.1). Classification (NCBI taxonomy): domain Eukaryota; kingdom Metazoa; phylum Echinodermata; class Ophiuroidea; order Amphilepidida; family Ophiodermatidae; genus Ophioderma; species Ophioderma brevispina. The sequence goes on from JAMKCH010033702.1 coordinate 61,299, forward strand.
GGACACAGATCATGAAAACAAAAACACGATAAAATTGGATTTTTTTTTCTCGCCAAACTCCCAAGTCATTTGGGATCCCGAGGAGTTTTTAAAAAATTGAGAGTAGGAGTCGCACAGCGACGCGCACAATTTTTTAAAAACTCATAGCTCAAGCAATTGGAGTATTGTGCTAAAATCCATGCAATTTTTATACCAATTTGATGACCCGCGGGGGCTACCGATAAAAACATAAACAACTTCAATCCTTCAAGTTTCTCAAATGAGGGCACGCAACCGTGGCCTAGATTTGATCATCAACCTGAATGATTAATGGCCTTAATGTTATTTTGCGAACGAAATGAACAAATGCCCATTGGATTAGACGTTATTCCGATGCATGACAACGTGCACATAACGAATAAAGAGGTTTTAGTGTAATGGTTGGTAATTTGCCTATGGGGTTCTGTTTCTTTCGTTTTGTTTGTTTCGTTGCGCAAAGTACAGTAAGCCCAGGGCAAAAGCTAGTCTTTAGTCGGTTTTGCGTGCCTGATTTTTATGCCCTGTGATTTCTGGATATTTTCGGCAACAATTTCAAATTTAGGGAGGAAAAATTATCAATATTTAAAACAACAAAATAATAAGAATATTAAAAAAAAAAGTAATGCTTCGATATTCCCCTACAATCGGTTTCACAATCGGTTTTATTAAAACTGAAGTGCCGAAGGGGAAAAAAAACAGATGTTTGGGCATTAAATTTCTTAACAACATTGAGTTAATCATGTCAGTTTTCCCCCTCCTAAGCTTCCGCCGCTACATGTGCCTATAAATGTAAGAGAAGGGTTACATGCATCGTGATGCTCTCGTTTATTAGTGTCAATTCAGGCATATCGTCAAGGGTATATTATGGTTTCAGTTGATAGGATGTTTTTGTATTGAGACCCGGAATTTAAAAAGCCGAAGATGCAGTGGAGTCAATTATTACCGTAACCAATCGGGTATAAGCCCACCCCAAAATTTTAAAAATTTTAAGAAGATTTTACTTTAAAATAGGGGTGGGCTTCTACCCGGAAGAGGAGAGGGGCTACCAAGTTAGGAGCAAACATCAGATACAAATGGCAAATAAATATCATTTCAGAGAATATTATGCACCAGATACCATTTATGTACCACTTGTTTGTAGCAGATATTCAAACAGTAAAAATAAAAGTTCAATTTTCCCATCAATCCTTAACGTAATTAGAGCAAACATTGCATTGGGCCACCTAATTTGATGGCTTTGTTTCCTGAATGCTAAAATTACCACCGGGGCTTACACCTGTGTTCAGCAGGTCAGGTCACGATGGTGTCATGTTTGGGTGGTAAAGGGTCCACAGTGAAGGGTGTCATGTTGGGTGTCAGGTGACGAGATCATGTTGGGTGTCATATGAAAGGTTGTCATGTTGAGTGTCAGTGATGGGTGTCATATTGGGTGTCATCAGGAGAACTGTGTCACGGTTTGAGTGTCAGGTGTTATGTTGGGTGTCAGGTGATAAGTGTCATGTTGGGTGTCATGTTGGGTGATGAGAAGTAATTCAGATGTTCGTGTAGATTCTGGTGTCAGGTGTTTATGTGTTAAAAGGTCTGGGAGCCAGTTTCCTTGTCCCAGACTCATGTCTGTGGTCCTGTGGTCAGGTAGCTGGTTCCTATTTTCTGGCTGTACAGATTTACTATCTTAAAATTAAATGTGTATAGTAATAAAAGACACATAGATCCTGAAAAAAAATCCATGATTAAAATTGATTTTTTTTCTCAGCAAATACTAACTCCCAAGTCATTGGTCTCCCTATGAGTTTTTTAAAAAATTGCGAGTCGCACAGCGACAAGCACAATTTTTTTAAAAACCATAGCTCAAGCAATTTGAGTATTGTGCTCAAAATCCCATTAGCAATTTTATTTACCAAATTGATGACCCGGCCGATAAAAACCATAAACAACTTCAATCCTTCGTTTCTCAAATTGAGAGCACCAAACCGTGGTCCCCTAGTTTTTTATCATCCCAAATGGAATGATAATTGGGCTTACTGTTATTTTTGGCCTAAAACGAAATGAAACAAAAATCCCATTGGATTTGACGCTTTATTCCGTCATGCAATGCACAACGTCATAACGGAATAAAGCGTTTAATCCATTCGGTGGTTTTCTGTTTTCTTTTCGTTTTGTTTTGGGGGTTTCGCAAAATACAGTAGCCCTAGGCAAATCCTATTCTTCGGTGGCGTGCATGATTTTATGCCCGTGAATTTCTTTCTATTTTTCGGCAACATCTCAATTTGGTATGTAGACCAATATGCCCTAATAGTAGTTTTTTTGTCCTATGAAAAAAAAAAGATATGCTTCGATTTCCCTACAATCGGTTTCACATCGGTTTTTATTAACCCTTAGTGCCTAAGGGGAAAAACATATTTTTTTGCATTAATTTTCATTTTACCAACATGAGTTAATCATGTCATTTTTTGTTTTGCCCCTCCTAAGCTTCCGTTCCGCCGCACTTGCTATAAATTGTAATCGGAGGGTTACATGCCGTTGAGCTCTCGTTATTTGTGTCACTTCATGCTATTGTCCAGGGTATGGTTTCATTTGATAGTATGTATTGATACCGGAATTTTAAAAGCCGAGATGCAGTGGAGTCATTATTACCTTGAATACACTCGGGAATAAGCCCCCCCAAAAAGGAAGATTTTACTTTAAATAGGGGTGGGCTTATACCCGAGAGGGGGCTACAAGTTAGAGCAAACATCAGATACAAAATTGCAACTAATATCATTTCAAGAGCATATTATTCCCCAGATACCATTTTATGTACACTTTGTAGCAGATATTCAAACATTAAAATAAAAGTTCAATTTTCCCATCACATGCCTTAAGTAATTAAGCAAACATTGCATTGGGGGGCCCTACTTTGAATGGCTTTTGTTTCCTGAATGCTAAAATTACCACCAGGGCTTACACCTAGTGTTGCTAGCCTCCTGTAGTTTCTTTAAAAAATGGGTGGCTTAGACCCAAAGGTGGGCTTATATCTGAGTGGTTACGGTAAAGGTGGGTGCTCCAATTCATGCTCTGATTTTTTCAAGTTAATTTTTCTCCCCACATTTTAACCATATCCACCAAAAACTCGGATTCAAA